>NJDC01000115.1:305159-354778 GCA_002245475.1 Calephelis virginiensis
TTCATCACGACAATGCCTCGTCGCACACCGCAAGGCAAACGATCGACTATTTGGTGACCTCAGACGTGGAATTACTGGGTCACCCGCCGTTTAGCCCCGACCTCGCACCCTGCGATTTTTATTTATTCCCGAGAATAAAAGAAAAACTTCGAGGAAAACATTTTATGGACGCCGAAGCAGCAGTGGCTGCGTTTCAAAACGCCGTCGAAGAGACCACTAAGGCCGAGTGGGCAAGGTGCTTTTCTCAATGGTTCCATCGAATGCAGCGATGTATTGATGTAAATGGACGCTATTTTGAAAAGTTATAATAAAACTAATAACTTGCTAGAATGCTTAGTTTTTGATTTTCTAAGAACTTTCAGTTTGACCCTCGTATGCCTGCGATGTTGTCGTACTAGACATGAACGAGATTTATGTTGTGATCTTTGAGACAATGACATCATAGCGTTTAATGCGTTTGTTTATTCAACCAATAAACACATAGAGTAATAACAATAAATATTGATACTGCTATATGTGTGAAATAGCAACATACTTTGATTTTTACTTAACTCTGAAACTTTGAAACAGCTTTGATGTAGTATTAAATTGCCTGTAAAACAAAGTAATTGCCATAGCACAAACTATAAACTGACAATAAAATTATTATAGTACACAACAATTATTTAATATTTCAGTTATTCGTTCTTTAAGCTTTACCTTGTGAAGCTTAATATTTTTCTATGTTTGATTTGTTATTTTGATGAAATAGCTTAACAACGAAAAAGCAAAAAAAAATGAAATAAAAAGCGACCATCTATCTAAGAAAGTATCACCTGATTCCTGTACATCTACCTAAACTGAATCGAATTTTGAAGGACTTGTGTGTCTTAATATCACATGATTCAGTACTTGTGATATTTTGAAATCACACGATTCAATAATTATTAAGTCATGACAAGTAAGTAAGAGATAAGTGTAGTAGTCTATGTTACAGCCTTATCTTCTTCTGCTGACACAAGAATGTACTTTCAAATTTGAGTATTTAGAAAGACAGGTCGGTAAAGCTTTATTTACCGAATCCTACATTTTGTTTTATTTTATATTATGTAATGCTTTTATAATTTTGTGCCTTAGTATTATTTTATTTGTAAGGTTAGTAACATTGAAAATGATGTCATAATATTTCACTTGTGGACTTAGCACCTTTTCACATGCATACGGTCACGGCACGGCTAACATGTCATATAGAGTAGAAATGTAAAAGCTACATAGATCTTTCACAATGCACGGCGACTTATGCCCGTGCTTATCCATGACTGTCAGTGTTTGCCGTTTATATATTAACTTTATACAAGACTCGGACTTAGAGCACTAGTAGGAGTTCTTGACAGTTGTAAAATTGGTTTGCATTCATCTGGACTGTAGGTTTAGTCCAAATTTGATAATAATCGGAAGATGAAAACAATGTTTCCTCCAGTTACCTTTGTTGGACGGCGAGCTTCCAACTATCTAAAATGTCTTGAAAAATCACGGTGAACGCAGGTAATGTCATTTGATCGCTAGCATCACAGGAGGAGGTACGTTTTCGCAAGAATTTGTATACAAATTGCAGTTGATGTTTTATCTTTTTATCCGTGCTATCAAACAGGATAAGACCATCGAGGTTTAAAACAGGAATATATAAACAAATAAATATCCCTAAATAAATTACACAAATGAATATAACCCCAAGTAAGCATAGCTTGTATTATGGGTACGATACTAATACATAGAAGTAATTAAATAGACAATGGAATAATTGACATAAATACCCAGCCCCGGAAACACAGACATTTAAGTATTCATCGCACAAACGTGTGCCTCCGTCGGGATTTGAACTTACGTTTTGCGACTGATCGATTGTAGGCTAACCCTTCGACCAACAAGACGGTCAAAAGACAAAACAAGCATAAAAAGAGGTGCTGGTATGTATTATATTGTATAAACAGCAACTTCGAACAATATATAAAAAAAACGTCAAGGACGTCTTCAGTCAAGTGCTTCAATAATACTGCGACATTAACTCACCGCCGCAAGGCGACCGGACCGTGTGTAAATCAAGTGCACGTGAAAGAGCTAGCACGGCGTGGTGTGAATTCGTAAAAATGGATTAAGCTGATATAATTGACAGAAAGGGGATTTAATTTTTTAAATATAAACTTGACATTAATTTCATTCTGAATATGTTATTATTTTGTATAAATATTACTGAAATTGAATCACATTTTACTTTCCTTGTGATGTATTAAGGATATATTCACAGCACCCAGAGTGCAGAAGTCAATGTAGTTCAAAAAATATATAATATAAAAGTAACTTACCCGGGGGCTGGGGTGCTGGTGCTGGTGTGTCTGGGGCCACCGTAGTGCCCGGGTTGCTTTTCCCCCAAGACACGGCTCACTCTAAAATAGAAATATATAATATTTGTGAATAACTAGGAATGGTTGCAATGATTGATTGATTGGTCAAAATGATTTGTGACAATATTTTGTGTTAAGTGAGTTGTGATTTCGCCGCATCATTCCAATTTAAAGATTACGGTGTTTTTACTGGTCTCAAGTGTTTATATTTTTACAAAAAGACGTTCGGCGTATTAAAATTACACCAGTAAACTGTTTAGGTTACCCTGCTAGTGATTTTTAGAAAATGGTGAAATCGGTGAATTTTGTTTAAAATGTCCGTAAACGATCATACCTAAATGCCAAATGAAGACATGAATGTGATTTATAACAGATTTCCTAACCTGCTCCTACTGTTTTCTTGCAGTTGCATCAGACACAAAAAACTATTGATGAAATGTTAAAAAAATTAAGAATTAAATTGTTAAAAAACAATTTCTGTTTTACTTGTTATTTTCTATGCATGACACAATTGCCTTATTTGATTAGAAATTGAGTGCCCCTAAAATTTCTATTAATTGTAATGTTTTGTACCCTTCGCGTTTATAAATGTTTTTTGTAAGTTGAATAAACGATATTGTGTTTTTTAAATTTTAGTACCATTTTCTTTTATCAAGAAATTAAAAAGTAATTAAATCCCGTTCCTAATAGTATTCGTTTGCTATACCTTCGGGGCGCCACTGTCTCGTAACTGTGTAAGGCTATGGTTGCATTTATTGTTACATATTATGTAGTTACAATTCTTCTCAGTGAGTAATATTGTTCTGTGGTTGCCAGTAAAATTAAAAAAAATTAAAACTTACAAAATTTACCATTTTATTTTGAAAACTGCAATACATACTTTTTTTTAATTTATTTCCTATATATTATGGCTTCTACTATCATTTATGAATTATGAAGTATATTTAGTAGGTTGAAAAGCTTTTTATCACAAGGAAAGCAAGCAAGCACACTAATTAGAAACAAATGCAATCAAAATAATGTTTTAAAAAAATTGACTTTTGGAAATAGCCCAGATGTTAATATTGATTACCATTTTAGTCCCTAGATTGAACAAAGACTGCATTCCGGGTAAGTTTGTGGGACTTAGTCACAAATATAAGGTGACACAAGAGTTGTTGAAGTGCTTTAGCCAAATAATTATCTTAGCTTTAAGTTTTATTTAGTCCAAGCCTCTAATTTATAACTTTATGTTTAAAGTGTAAATAAACCAATATTCAAAGGTGTGCTGTTTTTAATAAGAAGTAGCATAATTAAATTTTCCTAAATCAAAGTCACATTTTTCACACAAATTATGATTTTTATGTTATTTCCAAATACAAGAACCTTTTTACATATAGTTTCCCAGGCTTATAGTAATACAAGTTACATTGTTGAGAATATTATTGTTTAGCAATTTTCCATCCCACATCTTTTAAAAGCATTAACATAATAGTAGAACAAATTTTATTTAGAATTGTAATTTAGTTACACTTATAGCAGACTGTATTTTGCTAATATCAGGCAAATTTTATACCATATCATAGTAGCAGGTGAACTTTCTTCCTTTCCCTTAACAACCCCATTAAAATAAAGCATCCATCCTCAGAACAAAATCATAACACGGATAGTGTTACACATAGTATTTAGATATTGTAGAGGTTTTAGAAACGAGACTTAATGGTTTTGCTATAGAAATCTTGTTACAAATGCTCTACAATAGTCTATATATATAAAAATCAATTACTGTTTGTTAGTCTCGCTAGAACTCGAGAATGGCTGAACTGATTTGGCTAAATTTGGTTTTGAATTATTTGTTCAAGTTCAGCGAAGATTTAAGAGATAAAAAGCGGGAAAAATCTGCTACGAAACTAGGAAAATTAACACTATAATTTTTCCCATGCTTACTAAACAGGTGGAACAAAGTTTGCCAGGACAGCCAGTAAAAAAGAAAAAACAGTAAATTAAAATATTCAGCACATTAATTAAAAAAAAATAACTTATACTTGAGCCAAATTATGAAAAGAATATTTGTAAACAAATCTTTTTAGTGTTTTTACAATTGTGGAATTGAAAAGTATGTAACCTTTCTTCAAATTAACCTATTGACTGTACACAGCACTTCGACATTGAAGAATAACAATACTTACTGCACATAGCATCTAACTCACTAGTATAACTTCAATATTTATTTACTAAGAGAAACATAAAATATAATCTTTTTCTTTTGACTTCATAACCCTAATATGGAAACATCACTGAAGAAGTCCTGGTAGTATAAATATTATTGCTCACCCATTACAGCATAGCGTCCGATAAATCGGATGGAAGTAAATCCTACATTTTGGGCAGAAAAAAACAAATAATTAGTATTTTCATTTTTCGAACGCAAGTTGAACATATTTGCTATAATAGAAACACCATTTTTTTTTCGATGGGTGACATATACCGAGCTACATTTGACGTTTTTGAAAATAGCCCGTCACGGTCGGTCTGTTTTGCGAAAGAGGTACGTATTATTATATTTTTTTTGAAAAAAATGTTAGCATATCCATATACAAAATCTATTTTCCTAGTTGCCTACATCTATATTTTTGTAAATATAAGCTTTATTTGACCTGAGAATTGTTGCATTATTTCCTATGTGCATTATTTTGATAGCGTCCGATATATCAAACACTATGCATAGCGGGCTCTGATGTGTGGTTTTTGCTAACTTTTTCCAGTTTGAATTTGTATGAAATATTATCGGCTATCGAATGCGAAGATAAGAATGAGAGCATGGAAAACTATATTTACGTGGGACCACCTTTTGAAAGGATTAAGACAGTGACAGGCCTGATGAAGAACATGCTACAAAGTGGATGTGAACTATAGAGACAGAATGCAGTCAACATCTTCAGGTCATCAGTCATCTTAAAGCATTTTCCACGCATCGCCATCAAGCAAAGAAATTGACAACGATGTACTACTTTCTTCACAAAACGAACGCAGTAATCCTCCTCAGAAGGCTCAGGCTAAGAAAAACAGGACAATTTTGTTAAAAAAACAAGAAACTATACCTATGACATACTGAATTTGAAAGGCAGCTAGCATCAGAAGAAAGCCATAACAATTAAAAAAGGGTTCAAGCTATTATTCCATAAAGATTTAGTAAAGCTAATTGTTGATCAAACAAATATATATGCCTGCCGGTGTCCGCTGTCGAATAGTCTCGATGAATTATTCCGAAAACTTTACACTTTCGACGAATACTGCAGCATTGAATGCCAATCATTACGCTAAACAGTTTATCAGAGAAAAGCCGATAAAGTTTGGGTATAAGAATTGGGCTCAATGTGCAAGCACTGGTTATATGGTGACATTTAATTTTTATACTGGATAAAGTTCAGAGAAAAGAGATTTTGGATTTGATTTGGATAGGTTTGCCTACTTTTTAGATGTGTCTATGGTGATGTGGTAATTGGTGAATTACTGGTATAAAAATGGGTGCAATAAAGACACAGAATCTTTAATTGAAATTCGAAGATATGTGGCCCGAGGTTTGCTACCTCCTCATCCAGGCTAAAGACCACACAAACTCTTATCCACTAGACGGTATGATCGCCTTCGCAACTCAGTATGGTGGAAAATCCAAATTTAATTGCTTGATATGCTATACCATGTAATGGGTTCTTTGTCATAAAAGTACTGATGATATCATTTGACTAGTTTTCTAATAAATTTTCATATCAAAGTTAGAGTTTTATTTCTACCAATGATGTCATCTTTCAATTGACTCATAGGTCCACTGTGCATAGAGTCCGATATTTCGCACGGGTCACAAAATCCAAAATAAGCCATCAAGTGCTGTTTTTTGCTGACTTAATACCTAGAAGCATCACAACTGTTCATTATTTTACATAATCATTGATTTAATCAAAATATTAAACTTTATGCTTTATATTGGTTAAGAACCACATTGTTAAATAACGTAGTCACACACATTAATATATGCGCTTGTTTCAAAATGTCATTTACCTACATTCAAATTAGATGCATAATCAACCTTTTTTAATGATTTAAATAAAGCTTTCATGTTGTATTTGATAAAGAAAAATTCTAAGCCTAAACTAAGTTGTGGATGATTTTTATTTTTTTAGATAAATTATTGCAATTGTAGTTTTTAGGCGCTTGATATAATGTATGTATATTTAACAGAATTTATTAAATTATGTCAATTTTAAAATGAAAATTCATTTTCATATGCAAGGTATTAAATTGTGTTTGTCATATGATACTGATTACTCATAAATAATCTGAATCTAGGGAATATAAACAAGTTAACGGATTGCCTGAAGCCAAGAAATAAGTTGCTTAGAGACGCTAAAAGCAAAAATAGTTTGTTAATAGCCTGAGCTAAGGATGTTAATTGTCTTGAAAAAATTAACAAGGCTGCTCTTTTGTCAAAACCAGAGGACATAAAGAACTTTATGTCCGCAAAAAAAGGTAGGGAGATAAATAACCATCCGGCCTGGTAGTTGCACAACTCTGTTTAGTCAAAGGCTACAATATTAGTAACTATAAGACTGTGTTTACCTTTCATGGGCTTTCTTGCAGGTAGACATTGTTCAAAGAAGCCTAGACCAACACATTTAAATAACTCAGTTCCATTCACAGCTTTGCCGCATGTGAAATTAATATTGTTTTGTAAATTGTAGCCTATGTGTTATTCTGATGTACAAACTATACCCCTGTAAAGTTTCAACTAAATCTATTCTTAGTTTATGCATGAAAGAGTAACAAACATCCATCCATCTTACAAACTTTTGCATTTCTAACAGTAGCAGGATTACTCACATAATACCCTAGTATATTTTACACCAGCAGCCCTAATTCTACGAATATCACCATAATATTTATGAATATAATAGAATAATATTTTTAAATATTATACAAAGTCTCCGAAACGAGCTGGTTTGATAACAGAATTGAGCTTTAGAGGTGTACACTCCAGACAGAAATCTGCCATCCTATTGAGGGGTTTGGCTTGATTTGCATGGCTTAAATATGTATATATATACATATATCGCCTCTGTGGTCTAGCGGTTCAGTTGTTGGACTCAACTGCATGAGGTCCCGGGTTCGAATCCCCGGGTCGGGCAACAAAGAGAAAATTGGGTTTTTCCAATTTTCTAATAAAAAAAAATGTTGCTCGGGATAGGATATGTGCCCCGTTGGCACATTGTGGGACTTAGTATCTTCGGCTACTCGTGGGTGCCCTGGTTGTGCCTCTGCCTACCTCTTGGGGGATATGGGCGTGAAGATACTTTAAATAAGTATACAGAAAAGATTTATCATATAATTTGTGATGAGTTAATACTGCTTAATTTACTTAGAAAACTTTTTAATTATTTTTAATGTGGAAATATCAATTCCTTAATGATACTGTTGAAAAAATGTTGCTAATATCTCCCCATTAGTGGGTAAGCAAGCTTTGTTGTCAAATATTCTTTCTGTAATTTGTTAAGTAGGTTATATTTTTCTGTCTATGTATATATTTACATATGTTCACAAGAATATAATGTAGTGGTTATGAAATTCCTAAGGTTCATATGAAATACTATTTTTGTAAACTTGATGAGGAAAGTTGATAATTAGCTCCTCTTTTGTATTCAGGCACGACGGTATATCTTTACGAGACTGAAGTTAGGTCATATTGAGGTTTTATTAGTTAAGGCAGAAGGTGATTACTGGATCTTGAAACTTATTTAGTACAAAAAACTTTTTGTGTTTGGTATTGTTTGATTTGCCTCAACTCTAATAATTCTAATTATAGAGCTGGTTATAGTAATTTTATTTACAAAATGGAACCAATTTGTGTTCAATATAGTTAAATTTGTCGTGACAAGGACTTCCGCCCTCCATGATATCCAGGTTCTATTGATGGAGCAACTGGTTCTTAGCTTTTATGTAAGGATACTGCTTTCTGCATAGTCTCATTAGACATCTTGCTTTGTTGTGACCACAAAAGTTTGTCATATCTTTACTGCTTTTTTATTATGCTAATTTAAGCTTAACATTGAAGAGTATTTGATTACATCTATTATCAATCACTCTAACGCTTTCCCACTGGTCCAATGCACAACCATCATCAAACTGTCAAGGTAATCAAGAAATTACATTTAATGTAAAAAAATATAACTGACTTCAGAGACAACCTAATGGCATAAAGTAGAAAAAACTTAAAACACAGATAAACCTTAATAAATAGAAACTTACATTATATACTTATGGCTACAACAATTTTTACAACTACAATTGTCTTTTAATCAGTCATTAATTTGACATTTTCAATCCAAAATTGTGTCATGATGATAGATTTCATGTTAATTAATGTCTCTGAATGTGGCGGATATTGATTAGTGTTGAGGCCAAGCCATATACAGATGTAAACAGTTTAAATATAGGGACTGTGTTCTAGCACAAGCCTACATAAAATTTAGTTAGCGACATCAATATTCAGCATCAGTAATGAATAAATACTGCATTTTATTTACTACTAATTGTATGAAATACACGAATAATATATGAGTTAACTAATTAATGATGAGCTAACCTTAGTATCTTAAGTATTTTGTCTATAATTTAAATATTAGTTAATAGTGGTTATTTTTTTAGAAAACAAGTAGTAAATAAGTATTAAAATTTTAAAAAGGGCTAAATTTTGTTTACAGCATCTTTATTTATTTGTTCACTCCAATGCTTCTGTGGGTGGGTTTAATTATTTTTAAACATTAAAACACTTTACACAAACCGTGAACGTACAAGTGCCTCAAGGATAATTCAAGTTAAAATAAACAAACTTCTATTTTTATGTGAAGACAGAAATTAGTATTTTTTTTAAATTATCTTTCACATGGCTTTGTATCTCAGTCTGGCATCAAGTTTGAACAAGATACAAGAAATGTACATTTGTCAGAAAGCAAAATACTTTTAAAAACTCTTCTCTTCTGGATTCGACTTATTAAAATTTTATTCAGGATTGTAAATTTAATAGAAAAGTACATAATCTACAATGTGTTTGTTTCTCCTAGCAGTCAGACAGAACAGTAAAGAAGCCAGTAAGTACAAAATTTATCAGCATGTGCAATAAAGAAAGATTAAACTTGTTTAGTATAAACATTTAAAGGAAGTTTTTAAATAAAATTAAAAAAAAAACATTAAAATAATACTAGTTTTCAACCTAGTATTTATACAAAATAGTATGCAGGTGTTCAAGTGCATTTACTTCATTCACATTTTAAAATAAGACTGTTTATCATCATATACAAAAAAACAGATTTTTTTAATAATGTCTATTGTTCTTTACATGGTCCCTTATATAGCATAGTTTATAACTGTTTGCTATGTTATTCAAAGATTGTGAACTCATAGAACCGCGGATTTCATGGTTCGAAGGGCACAGTAGTTAGATTATGTTTCTCAATTTAGTTACTGACGAAATATTAACGATGAATCATTATCAAAAAAGAGTAGGGTCTACATTAAATCTACAAAATAATTCTGACATTCCCCAAATGAGATATAGTTGGTAATCATCAGGGTATTAATAGATCAACTTGAAGAGTTATCAATAGGTAAATTTGAGGAATCTTACAAAGTGTAACGCTATTATTGTCACTGACACAATACACACCTTAATTGGGACTTCAACACAAAAATCTTGCCGCGGGCTCGCCAGATATACGAGATCACTAGTAAATAAACAGCATAAAAACAATATGTTGCACAAGAAGGTTAAAATCGATAAAATTTACTATCACAGTAATTATTCACAATACAAAATCCAGTAATGATGTCACTGAACTCAACGCTACTATGTACTCTATTCTACTTGTGACACGAACCGCAGTCTGCCGTCGCAAATAGTTAATGCCTTTGTTAAATGAAGAAAGTGAATTGAGTAAAGTAACGGGATTTTACATGAGCAACGGAAATTGCACAAAGAAGATGTCAGTCAGAAAAAGCAAAGAAAACATATGACAGATCACAGATAGCAAATTGCCAAGTCATAGATAAGAAATTGTACAGATAACGTGAAATACTACACATAGTTATCTAGAGTTTATTAAAATGAGCATTTTACCTAAAAGTAGGTACCTACATATTTCGATTATTTATTGGATTAATAAAACCTCGTAAGAATTTAGAACGAAACAGGTACATTTATTGAAAAAATATGGTAACGACCTACGAAGTAGACGATGTAGAATGTTTTTGTATATTGGGTTCAACCATTAGCTCAACGACTATTTTGGTGTACATTTTAGTTTGAATCCGATTTTTTTTTACTTTTAAAACTCGACGGTGGTACTTGAGCCACATAAATTATATAAAATAATATTTATCCAATAAGAAATGTATGCTCCTTTAATTCAAGTTTCATCATTAATTTGTAACATCAGGAATAATTTATGAAGCGGTTATTCTGCATTTTTAATTTACTTAATATGCTAAACTACAATGGCTTCATTAGTGATTTCTAAAATCGTAAATATTTCATCATAATATAAATAGGTATGAAACATTTGCGGTTTTACAAATCACCGATTGAAGTAAATCCTAAATTTATGATCTTACAAGTCTCACAAATTTTAGACTTATGCACAAGTAACCAGTATCACCATTAGCATATTAAACTACTAGTTAGTGTAACTTCAGGTTTGTGGTAGGCGAAAAACATGTCGTCTATTGACAGCCAAGATATGCGTTTCCCATTGATTAAGCTTTACATGCTAGAAGCTTAGCGGCTATTCTATCAATCCTAGATCATAGATAATGTACCTAACATTAATCTCCTCTCCTCCCCCCCCTTTAGCTACGAGTCCGGTAGTGGCGGTCGGATTCGATACTTAGAATGTGTGAGCTATCACCTGGGAAGTTAATCACGTAAATTTCACATTCACCCCTGGGTGAGGGCAGTGATAATGGTGTCAGGGCGTTTCTAGTGTCTTACTTGAAGAAAGTGGTTGGTGGTTCTTCCTCTTCTAGAAATTTCCATGGTATGCAGCGCCGGTGTCTTGTTGCCATTGGCTATCAGGCGCCAGTTTCTCAGCCAATCAGCTAAGAGATCAATGCACTTGTGCTGCTGACATCGAAATCTTGAAGTAGGCTGCGTCGTCTGCAAATTGTGCGTGGGAGCATCCCTCGCCAACCGGAGTATCAACCACAAAGATGGAGTAGAGTGTGGGCGAAAGGCATCTGCCCTGGGGTACACCGCTCTTATGATAGCGAATCTTTAACAACTCCTCTGAATTTGCAGTTACTGAGGAATGAAAAAATTATGCTTATGATGTGGTAAGGGATTACACCTTGCCTAATTTTATAGAGCAGGCTGGAATGCCAGACGCGGTCGAAAGCTTTCTCCATGTCTAGTATCACCACTGCGATTACTTCTTTTCCGTTGCGGGCGGAGGTGAGGAAGTGAATAACACTTGTGAGTTGTGGGACCATGCTGTGTTCAGCCCAAAAACCGAATTGTTCAGCACGGTGCTGGAATAACATCTGTTGGAGGAACAGTATCTTAAAAATCTTAAAAGCGAGTAAAAGAGTAGCTGGCTGGATGAAGAGTGTTATTTCACTGCTTTTGAATCATAATGAAATGAAATAACTTCCAAGATTGAGTAAATTTTCCCGAGGGTAGAATGCCGTTGAACAGCCACGTAATTGATGCGAAAGTCTGGAAGGGGAGGTGTTTGAGCATCTTGTTGGTTACAGAATCTGCGCGCGGGTCTTTCTTGGATTTGGATTGCATAATGGTTTTCCGAGAAATTGCAGATCGGGTTTGGGGGGGTTACTAGTTTGTTAGTATCTTCACGCCCATATCCCCGAAGTGGTAGGCAGAGGTAAAACCAAGGCACCCACGACTAGCCGAAGACACTAAGTCCCACAATGTGATAGGTGGCAAGCCTATAGCCAACCGGTCATATTTCCAATCCCGACCAACATTTTTTATAATTAGAAAATTGGAAAAATCCAATTTTCTTTATGTTGGCCGACCCGGGATTCGAACCCAGGACCTCATGCAGTCAAGTTCAACACCTGGACCGCTAGACCACAGAGACGACTATTCCCGAGGGTAGAATGCCGTTGAACAGCCACGTAATTGATGCGAAAGTCTGGAAGGGGAGATGTTTGAGCATCTTGTTGGTTACAGAATCTGCGCGCGGGTCTTTCTTGGATTTGGATTGCATAGTGGTTTTCCGAGAAATTGCAGATCGGGTTTGGGGGGGATCACTAGTTTGTTAAGTTACTAAATTGGGTTTCTAGGTGTGCAGAAAATATTTCAGCACGGTCCCTGGCCTATATCTAGGAGAGCCGTCAGGATGGTTTAGTGTACGATCATTGGCATTGGAGATTGAGTGAGCTGGCGAGTGTCGATGCATGGCGAACTAGTCGTCTACTGCTTTGTCAATGCGGGTTTTTCAGTAGCAATCTGTCCTGCGTCTGTTATCACCTCTGCAGATACTTTATTGGAAAGTTAATTAGACCAGCTTCTCCTTTTTATCATTCACGGGATGCAAGAAGAGTAACTTGGACAGTGGCATACTTTTAAGAAAAAGTCCAAGGCAAAACTTTGTTTTACCCTTTCTCCTCTTAACTGGCTGATAGTTTACAGAAAACATGCGGGACTGTAATCGAAAGGTTTTAGTCGATTCATTATTTACTAACTTATTAATTAAAAGTAATTTCGATTTAGTAACGATTTTAATAAATCAATAATATTATACATTGACGCAAAGGACTATCAAGCCTATAGATTTTTTCCATGTTCAAAATTGGCTTGTACTTGCGAGTCGTGTATAAAGTTGTAACTACCCGAATTTGAATCACCAACTGTAAAAAAAATTTTTTTATGTATTATTGATTGATTAACGAAACAGATACTTAAACAATGCTGAGATATGTAGGTATACGGGGTCAATCACAGACCAGCTCATGAGTTATGAAATTGAAAGAGAGCTGCGAATCGGCTCGCAGTTCAGCTTAACTTATCTATGGATAGCTGAAACGAGCTATCGCTCGAATTGAACCTTATGCCAGACAATGAAGTTACAGCTTTTTTAGTCATTGGTCTACCGTATGCCAGTTAATGAGGATACAGCTATTTTAGTCATTGGTTACAGATAATAGTCGCCAGAGGGGTTACCATAATTTTTTAAAGCAGTATCATTTCTGTGTTGCTAAATGACCACCTATAAAAGCAACTTTATAGCATATGTCATAAGGTCGTATTGAATTGATATTGTTTTAAGAACTTATGCTAGCCCTGCAGTTCAAGACATTTCAATTAAACCGTGAGCTCCGAATTTAGACTTGAGTTCTGGCTCAAATATTATGTTATCTAAATATTTGAACCGGTTCAGAGCTGTTTTGCTCATTCTCAATCCTGGGAGACCTAGATTTACATTTCACGATCAACTCACTCGAGTTGTCGAGGGTGATGTCAAGTCTTCGTAACCGGCAAGTTTGTATGAGAAGGGTAGGCACCAGGCAGGTCCGCAAGGATTGTAGCACTAGATAGTCGATACTCACTGCTTATTCCTCAGACCTCAATGGGCTTCGAGTGAAGATGTGTTTTTTTTATTAAACAAAGCTGTAGTAACAATTATTCAATGATAAGATATTGTTGTGTTTAAAGTAAGTATACACACCAATAGACGTCATACTTGAGGGGTTGTTCTGAGGCTGCGGTGTTAGGCCTAATGCGTAAGTCTACCTACTAGCCTAACTTTCGGATCAGAACGCGAACGTTTCGAACCCTCGGATAAAACTCGAGCAAATTGATATAGGTATCCCCCATAGCAATAGCATATATATAAAGAAGTGCAACAATGTTCTAAAGCAAATTTAGTTGTATAAACACCGTAGGAATCAACATATAACTAAACAACATCTCTTTTTCTCTTTTTAACAAACGTTGATATTACGTATGCCGAAAGAGATAACTCATATTCGCGTGAACTTAAAGTGACCTCTTGAAAGTTCTCATGAACGCCAAATTTTTTTTTATGATATTGGAAGGCAAACAAGCAGACGGATTTCCCATTTTTTATTAAATACGACATTTACTTAAAAACCAATCCATATTTAATTTAAAAAAAACTGACAAGTGGCATCTCAGAAATTTTTGATTGTAAGAAGAACGTAACGGTTTCGTACGTCACGGACGAAACCGCGAGTGTAATCTAGTTTTATTGTTTAAATGACACAATAAATACCTGGGCCTTCAGCTGATAAATGAGCGTTACCAATAACAATATCTTCCGGTGCACCATCTCGCATCTCTGATCTAAAGTTCGATGGTTGTACCTATAAATATACAATAATCGTGTCATTTTCTAAAGCGAAATTTTCTAGGGTTGCAGGAATAGGCTAGATGGAGTTCTACCACTAGTAATACCAACAGAGTTAGAAGCACAATAAGCTTTACCTGGCCATCATTCCTCATTAGATCGGGTGGTACAACACCTCCCGGGTAACGATTGTAAATTCCATTCAAATTGTAATGCAAATTCATATCTGGTCCAATGTTAGCTTTCAACAACTGCTCCCAAATACCACCTGGAAAAACAAAAAAATACAATTTTAAGAGATTTTTTTTTTCAATTTAAATAAAAATAATTGTAATCAATTTGTGTTAAATTTCTAAGAAGCCATTCTTCCTATTTCACGACTTCAAGACTTCGTTTTTGAGTTTTTCTGATTCTCAGAAAAACTACTGAATACATTTTAATCAACCTTTCACCAATCCCGACTTGTCTCATTCAGAAAAGTAGGAGTTATCCTTTATTTGCGTATTGTAGAGATCGGTTATACGTGGTTATAGCTTCTTCAGCTAATACCATGTTACGCTTCATATTAAGAATTAAATTTACCTTTGTCAATGGAAACGACCGGTCTATTCGACTGCCAGGGGTATTCCCCATGAGCTTGAAAGTATGTAGCGTAAGTAGACAACTAAAATGAAAAAAGATCATTTTAAACTTGCAATACACAGAGTTTTTTTTGCGTTTCGTTGATTTGTGCATTCACGCTTGCGCTTATTGACCGGGGATAAAAGAAAACGAGAAAAAAACTGATCAAGTATGAATTTGTCTTAGTCTTTATTACAGGATGTCTAACAAGTTAACTGGTAAAGACTACGCCTTATGTACAAACTAACTTATTTGATATATAACGAAGTTAAAGTAAATATGAAAATGAAACGCTTCTAAAGACGCCGACATTAGACAGTTCATCTTCACCGCTATCTATCACTAGTAGCCCGCCCCAGCTTCGTACGGGTGCATAAATTTAATTTTTTCATAGAAGTAACGTAACCTATGTTTATCAGTGATAATGTCTGCTTCTAATGGTAAAATATTTTATCAAATTGGCCCAATCGTTTCGGAGCCTTTTAAATACAAACAAATCTTTCCTCTTGATTATTAGTATAGACAAAAAATGTGCTGTAAAAACTACTTCTGGGTTTTGGCGTCATCGAGAGAATTATTGAATTTCATGTTTATATTGACTGGAATTAGTCAATTTTGGTGGTATTTTGTACAATTTTGAACACAAATGAAATAATCATGAAGAAATTAGCGTCTCGTGTATTTTCTTGTTGCCGCCAAATCTCACTTTATAAGCTTGAGTTTTATTGACGACTTGTGACTAATTTTGAATAATTGAAAATCTATTTTTGTAAATCGGTTAACTTGATGCAAATTTCTACTTGACTAATGGCAAAATGCTAACGCGAATGCCAAAAAATTAAGAAAATAAAAGTTACATTATGTATACCTTGAAAAGATAAATAATTGGCTCTCTATTTTCCTATTTTGAACGCAACGCTGCATGAAGTTTTTGCTGTAAGGATGGCAATTAAAACCTGGTCGATAAGTGACACTTATTTTATTTGACTCTAGCATTTTGACGTCGAATCTCCTTTCTCGTCAAAATATATGAAAATATATTTTATTTTTTTGAGAAGTAGCACAGGACTTTAGTTAATTGTAACTGGAATATGCAAGAAGTAGGTAAGACGGTGGATCCCTATTCGGAGAAGCTGCTGCGCGCCACTCTACCACTAATGGCATTGTTGGAAATAATCCGTTTCGCTTTTGCTCACCTCTTACAAGCTGCCAGGCAGGACGGCAGAAAGTCTATTCTACAGAGGACGTGGACAAACACAGGAGATTTTACCTGTGTATAATACAAAGCCAGCCAATATTTTCCGCCGTGACCCACAAACGCCGTTTCATTAGCATCCAACAACCCAGTTGGAATTTGTTGATGCTGATAATCTGGCGAGATTAGAAGGTTACATCCATACCTAAATAAAGAATATGTTAAAGTCTTACACAAAAAAGAATATGTAAAATCGCAAAAAAGTAGCAAAACTACTTTGCATATTTAGAAGGCTCCTTTTAGAGTTTATCAACAGATCTCACACGTGTTTGACTAGTGCGCAGATCAGGAGTCAGGTTACGCCGAAAATAATACCTATCAAGATACCCGCTGATAATCCACAATCCGCCTGCTACCAGCAACTTTATCCGCATTATAATAACAAGCTTTCGTATTTATTACTGAGTCTTTCATAGCTTTTGAGGTGCGCGAACTGTCGAACAAGCGGAGAAATTAAAAATTTTATAAACCTTCGAATTTTCTGCGCATTTTTTAAAATTTTGATACCGTACGAACTTTTTAGTAGGTATCTATTAGACATCGTTAAAATGACTAACTAGAAATAGGAATTCACTACATATATTTCGTTTTCTATGTTTATTTGAAATATTTTGGCTCCTACATAACCGAATTCGATGAAATATTTAATTAATAATTATAAACTGAGCTCCAAAAGTCTGATATTTAGTGAGAACCAAGTACTATTTTTGTTACTTAAAGTGCATTAACTTACACCCAAATATATACATATAATAAATCTGTACAAGGATCAATTCTGTACATTGAAAAAATTGAAAAAATAAATAGCAGGGGGTGTTACTGGATCGATACCAAACCCAAATATGTAATTAAAAAAATTTTTGTCTCTCTGTCTGTATGTTCAGGCATCACGTGAAAACTAATATTTCTACTTCGATGAAACTTGGTATAATTATACCTTATTATCCTGGGCATAAAATGGGATAAAAAAATACGTAAAAAAAAATCTTAATTTTTCAGTTTTATCACGCGAAGACCGACATTGAATGGAAGCTAATCAAAAATAAAAGAATATGTTATAAGCATAACAACTATTTTTTGTAACATTATGTTAAATATACCTTCCAAAATTGCCAACTTGAAATTATAAACCTTTGACATCTACCCTACTCAAATCGAAACATGGCAAAAACAAGCGTAGACCGAATTATTTTATCATTCTAGTAGGAAATCTCTAATAATTTTTCTAAGCACCTGTTCTGTTAACATAATTAAAAAATCTAAAAACGCTTGTATGCTTACCAATCTGGACATGCTTTTAATATGTCGTACGGAGCTCGGTAGTACTCAACTCGACGCACCACAGGGTTTTTTATGTTAAACCTTTCATTCGGATCGGTCAAGTTAATTCTCTTTATCCTGATATCTCGTCGTTCACAAATGTAATCGTAATGGAATTTAGGAACTGATTCGCCTCGCGCACAGAAAGTTGCTAAAACAATTATCATAAATATTACTGGTGCGTCGCTTAGCTAAGCCTAAGTCGCTTAGCCGGGATCCTAGGCCAAAACTGCTAGTCTTCTGGCTAGCATAGCTTTACCCTTGACTTACCGCGCTGAAGCACGGAGCACGATAATGATGGTAAAATTGTTATGCACTTACTAAAATAATTTTGAGTTTTCGCTAACTTCGTTCAACGATAGTAATAAAAGAGACAAAATATGTTTAGTGCTGTCAGATTAGTTTGTACGCATAGTATCTACAAACTTTTAATCTATTCCTCTGAAAACATTCTAACATGTCACATCACTTTTCTTTTTATTTCATTGGTAAAGATAACATACACTTAAAATAAATTTAGTTGATGCTTACCAAAATTGCTACCAATGACAAGCCAGGACGGTAGGAATAGGTAAGGCGGGCACAACAATCGACCACCTAGTAATGACTGATAGTACCTTTTTTTACGATAACGGAAGGCAAACAAGCAGACGGATTTCCTGACGGTAAGAAATTCTAGAGACACCACAGGTGGTAATGGTGCGTTGCCAACCTGAGGCCGGCATGCAAAGGAGCTGGACCAACACGGGAATAAAACACTGTACCTGTTGCGTATAAGTAGCTTGATGACCACTAAGAGGCATTGGGTTGTTCTTATAACATTCTGACATCGACGATACTGTTATCCATAGTTTTCTTACTAAAATATATATTTAGGTCGTGACGTATTAATAAATAATAAATAGCTAATGCCTTTAATAATAGTTAAGCTTAAATTACGAAAACAATTTTCAAATCCAAATGAAAATAATTATTCAAGCACTAAGTAGCTTTATAAAGATGATTGTTACGAAATCCAATTACATATAAATCATTACATAAACAAATCATTCTTCTTTCTTCTTTCGAACCTCATAGAAACAGCAGTGTTTAATATGGGTGTGCCAATCAATATATATTTATTACTTACTTTTGTATGTACCATCTAAGGAGTTTACAGCTGCATATTTGTCAATGCAATACCTATAGCCCAGGAGTGTAGGATACCTTAAGTACGGCACCTTACACGTGAACCTGCCCTCCTGGTACATAGCACCCTAAAACAAATCGAAGTAGTGATAAAACCGTCTTAGCTGACCGATATGCTTGCTTCAAGTGTGTAGCGTGTTTAGTGTGTGTGTGTGTAACCTTAGAACTTACTTTTGTGTTGTTACATATTCTGTTATGTTGCATGTATAAACATATTCACTCATATATGTTTGTGTTAGCTCTAGAATTAAGCTTCAAGTCGGTAACTTAAATATTTAACTCTGCGTTAGTTTATAATACAGGGTTAAATCACCATAAAAAATAATTTCTAATAATTTATTTAACCTATTTATAAATGTATGCTAGGAATATGCTGGAGCACTTAATTTCAAAGTAGCCTTTATTAAAACTGACTTATTTTTTACACAACACTAAAAATCTTAAAAAAATACTCTTGACAATATTTTTGTGTGAGATTTTTGAATTTGCGTCAAACCAAAAAAACTTTTAACACATTGTTAACTTAATTGAATTATAAAATATAACTGTTCAAAATACCCATCTTTTCTTTGGAAATGGAAAATATATTAATTACTGTACAATGGTTCTATTATTACTGTAATTAGTACTGTACAAAACTTTACCTTGCATATAACACTCCGTCTGCCAGGAGGGCGAGACACACCGCCAAAGCAATAGCTCCTAGTACCATTAATCATGATCTCCGTCGCTCCAATATGAGATATTAGAGTGATGCCATTGATACCAGCCAGTGCAAACCTCTGCAGTCCCGCTCTCTTCCGGACCTCTACGTTGTTCTTCATACTCATGGTGTTCACGATAGCTTGCCATCCGTACACAAATTCATGCATTGGACCTTTTTTTAATAATGAATAAATGCATACATTTAATTATATAAGTAACAATAGGAAAAAAGTATCATCACGCCCGTCTCTTTGAAGAGGGAGGCCGCGGTAAAACCAGGTGGATGCCCCATGACTACCTGAATATACTTTAGTTTCACAATGTGATAGTTGGTAAAACCGATCACGTAACAATTGTATTATTAGATATAGCCCAATATATTATTATTATTTATTGTACAATATAAACACAAACATAAAATACAGAACAAAAATATTCTAAAAATTTACAAATGGCGGTCTTATCGCTCAAAGCAATCTCTACCAGACCATTGGGAAAGACAAGAAATCAAATAGTTACAAAATAAAATTAAAGGCAAGAATACAACTTTGTACGTAACAAAACTAAAGAGAAAAATAAATATTAGAATAAAATTTGGAATTTATATTACTAGAATCGTTAAAAAACTGTGCAAGATTCTTAAGAATATTGCAGAAAAAATAAGTTACAGACACGCTTCCGAACCTAAAACATTTTATTGGGATGTTAGTCTGTTTGATCGTGCTACGTCTGTGCTTATTATTACACAGTTACTTATATTATGTACTATTTCTTTTTAGCTTATGTTGTTTTGTACATTGATAGAAAAGGATGTTTTTATATCGATGAATAATAAACACGCTATACGTACCTATACCGAAACTGTCTCCGTCCAAAAAATTGAACATTTCGCCGAAGGAATCAGGCATTAAGCCTGCTATAACTGTGGTCTTTTGAAAGCCATCATCTGGCAACATCGGTCCAATCTCGTCCGCTGGGGTCGTGAATTCGTGGGATGCATTGTTGAAATGGAATCGTGCTGCATAAGTCTGGTATTGAAATCATTTTTAATATTTTTAAATGATATCGTTTGCGATTTAATAAGCCTTTTGAAGTTTACATTTATTTAAATCGGACATTATTACCGTATGTTGATATATTTTTGTCGGACACAATACTTTGGTGCAGTGCAATAGTTTAGTGGTGGTGGTGGTGGTGAGGACAGCAACGCCACCCTCCGTTTGTGTTTCCAACCCATCTTTGAACCTATTGATATGTACATACGAATTTCAACCAAATCAGTTCTGTCGTTTAGTAAGAGTTGAAACAAATACACGTTCATATTTAAAACGAATTGTCTAGTCACAGTGTAGCATATCCTCATGCTGCATTCTTATTACGATTTTTAAAATTTATGTTACCTCCAGTTTAGTTATTAAAAACTTTAATGAACAAAAAAATCTTTAGCTAATTGAATTTAGATGTTACAAAGAATATACGTGACCAAGCAAAATATTGTTTCATGACTGAAATGTTCTAAATTTAAACGGTATTTGAGGTACCCGCAGTCTTAATAGTTTTCACATAAGTAGCTTACAGAACATAGTGAAAAGAATACGCCAGTTACTCTTCGATCGAATCGGAAAATCTACCTAATAACCGTTCCTCTTAAGCACATAATAAACATAGCTATATTTTTACTTACCCCCGTAATACAACTAACAAAAAATATACTATAAATATAGCACCTAGCACATATCGCCAGCATTTTAGTCCAGGTGCATTGAAGATTTCGCCGCGACTCAATTACATCAATCAATATAATCGCAACAATTAAACACAGTTCTCGTTAGCGACATTTTAATTGGCTTTTAAAGAATTGAAAAAAAAAATAAAAAAGATTAATGACTTTTAAAGGCGTAAAGTAATAAATACGCATCTAACGGATTTCACTAGCATCATGGGGGCAGGCACTTGTGTGATATACCACCGACCGGACAAGTCATTGCAAAACTCTACCACTTTAGACAGATGTCACGATGTTAGTGACGGTATTGATTTTTATTTATTTTAGCGATTTCCCACTTATGTAAGGTTCAGATAATGGCATTGAACGTGATTTTGACGATTTACAACGTATGTAGGTATGTCCGGGTGGAGTCTTGCATTTAGTTGAGTTTTATTCACTTTCTAGTTACTGATTGAGCAGAAAACGTGTAGTGTAAAATTTAAGTTTTAATTGGATGAAAATGCAAAAAATATTAATGACATGGAACTGACCTGGTGATAGATTCGGATGGTGGCCATAGGAACTTCTAAAACTCTAAAACAATCATATTAAGGGTTGTTTGATTTGTCTTGAATAATAAATGCCTCTCAAAGCTACTGTTAATAATAGCCCTTAGATACATATTACAACTTGTCACAAATACATTTTTATTTCGTAAAAACTTATTACACATATTACCTGAACCTAGCTTAAAAATAAATCTCAATACATATTGATGAGGGTAGTTCTCCACAATAATTGTCTCACTTATTTTGCGACTTCGTGATAGCAAGCTTATCAGCTTCGTACGGACACAGACATAACTTTTTGTTTTCTTTTTGTTCTGAGTTATTGTTTGTCAGTTATTTCAAAATAAATGTTTTCTTAAGAGCTTGCGTTATTTATACGATATTAAAATATCTATTCTAAAATTTTATGTTTATTGTTTGAAATGTCTGGAAAGGCTTACTTAATTTCATTGGGAATTTCTTTGCGAGAGCGAGGTTCAAGGCCTGTGATATATCTATTATACTACTTTTTATACCGGAAATCTTACGGTATCCGAAATATAAAAGCAAATCGTGTTCTTTACATTTAAGAGGTCGCGGGTAATGCGGGTAAATTATTTTCATATATTTTTGAAATATCGCTGAAAAAACTATGAATAGAAGCAAATAATTGTTTAGTAGATAGAAATAAATTAACTACATAAGATGAAATAAATAACTTATGTGAATAGGTTAAGAAACTGTTACAAAAACATTTTATTCTATAATATTTGAATTGTCCAAAGATAATAAATTATTTTGCTATTCATTACTGGCAGGAAATAGTATAAGCGGACAAGATACGCCTGCAAAATGAAACCCACGTGACTTGACGGAAACCTTAAGTATAAATAAAACAAAGCACTTACCGTTACAGTCCGGTGAATTTGTACAGACCTCGTGGTTAGTAACATATTAGACATTTAAAAAAAACACTTACCAAAAATCCCGTTACAAATATACTCTCAAGAAAATTTGCAATGGGATACAGATTTGTCCAAATAATTAAAACTATATCTATTTATTTAGCAAACCATTTATTATAAAATTCTAGATGGTAAAAAAATCTAAAAACAAAATCACAAATCACAAACAAAGTTAAAAATAGAGAGCATCGTAAACTAAACGCAATAAATTACAAATTAATCACTAACGAGGTTTGTAACAATGGTGACAGGTCGGTGCTACTAATTCGCAGTTCGTAATTATGAAAGATAATGGCGTGTTGCGAGAACATGTTAACAGCTTCACTTCTTTTTATAAAGTATCTTAACATCCGTATTCCTGGTAGGCGGAAGTACAACTCGATCAGTCCCACGATCAGACATAACGTTCAAAATCGATCAGCCAGGAACTTGCGCAATCCCGAGCAACGTCGATTTTTAAAAATTAAACAAGAAACATATTTTTAAATTGCCCAAGATGGTAATCAAACCGGCAACCTCATGCAATCAACGCCAACACCAGACCTCTAGCGCACAGAGGCGATTTATGGCATAGTGTAATAAATTTATAGAATAACAAGAGAGAACCAAAGACGTCTATCCCACGAAAACCCCTAAAACGAACCGGATATTAGTTAGCCTGTGCGTATCTGCACGTTTCAGATTCTATATTAATTATATTCTGCTAAATTTAAAAATCGTTAATCCATACAAATTAAATTGGAGTGTCTGTTAATATTAAAATATCCGTTTTTACTACATGTATATGTAACTATATATACGGTACATGTACAAAAATGTTTTTTTAACAATTTCTGTCTGTTTGTTTGCTAATGTCTAACCAATCTGGACCGTAGAAGACGGGACTTTGATTTACAAGTAGCTGATGCAATAATTAGTAACTTAGACTACTTTTGATTTAGACTTCTTTATTGAATTCCACCCCGACAAATTCGCGGGAACAGCTAGTTATTACGTACATTTAAGTAAATTATAGGTCATTGACAACTACATACAAAATGTAATACATCCCAAATACAGGTAAGGCTAAGTAAGTTAGCCAGTATCTTCACGCAAATATCTACGTAGAAGTAGGCAGAGGCACAACCAGGGCACCCACGACTAGCCGAAGAGAATAAGTCCCCACAATGTGATAGGTGGCAAGCCTAACGACAGCCGGGCACATATCCAATCCCGGCCAACGTTATCTTTATTAGGTAATTGAAAATATACATTTTCTAATTTTTCTGTTGCCCGACCCGTGGATCGAATCCGAGACCTTAAGAAGTCAAGTCCGACGCCGGACCGCTAGACCAGAGGCGATTTACAATAGGACAATAGTTACTTTTCCATATTATTTCAAAATTGCCCTCACGATCTGTCATCAATGTTACATGAATAAAAATTATATACTAATGGCACATTACAGATCATAATATATCTATGATATTATGTTATTTTAAATAGTATAAAATATAGCCCAATATTTAGTCTTAAGAGTGTATGCGATATGTTAGCCACAGACAACTGGCGAATTACCCAAAAAATATCCTTGCATAAAATAAAGAAAAAGCAATTGACATAATATAATTTACACAATTCGTCGTCGGCACTTGCACGGTGCATACGCCATTTACGAGTCATGTTTAAAGCCTTTCATTTCATATCATTAATGTAGTATTAAAATTCATAATTTAAGCGCAGGAAAAGATCAAAAATTCTACTTTAGTTTAATAAAACTACGACACTCAAGTACACAAAAAACTGAATTACTAAGTAATACTCAAAAAGCAACTGCAGGATTTTGATTAAATTCTTATGGGACTAACTCTGAAACATCTTACGAAAAATAATAATTGAAATACATTCATAATCAATGGTGTATGAAGTTGGTAGATAAAGAAAGGTAACTTTGAATTAATTGATTCTGACGGTAAAAGAAGGGTGCTATAATTTTGACATGTCTGTGTGTATGTCTCTCTGTGGCGTCATAACTTTTGAATGAATGAACCAATTTCGATGCAGATTTCTTTGTTTAGCTTAGCTTAACTATATTAGTGTTTTGTAGTATGTAGTCTTTAAGGCCCGATGAAGTTGTAAAAACCGCAAAGTTGGCATCATATCAGTCATTCCAGAAAAATAAAGTATGTAGCCTGCGTTTTTTGAATTTTTTTAATTTTATGGTTATTTTAATGTCACATTTACAAATCACTTAGGCTTTTACGGCAAATCTAACACTATTTATATCATGTAAATCCATCCGATAGGAAGATAGTGTCTTGTACAAATATAGTTTTATTGGACTTGTACGGATTTTTTGATGTTTAAAGATAAATACTTGGCGTGTGGTCTGAAAGCCGTGTATTCCAGTATGTCTATCAAAGAATATTTGCGTTGCCAATATAAGAAAGGGTCGTTAAGCCTCTTGCTTAAGTTTACCGGATGCTTTGCCCACCGAAACAGAAACACGACAACGATAAGCACTGACGTTAATAGAGGAAGAGGAGAAAATAGTAGTAATAAAGACTTGCTAAACATACTTGCAATGTTATGCGTGAAACACAAAATAAATTACACACTTTAATATGTACCAAGTAGGTGGTAAATGTTCTACAATGTTTTCCAAACATTGCTCTGTCATGGCCCGGTAATTTTCAAACTGCCCTTTCGTGGCCCATTTAACACTTTTAAACACAAACTGCATACATTAGGTTATTTTACCTACATTTTTTAAACTAACTTTAAATTATATTGCGACAGCCCGTTTAAACTATCTATAAATGGCGGAGATACGCGGACGCCATGGTGAGATGCAGCGAAAACGCTTGCAGTTTTCACGTCTCTGTCGATCGCTATCACATGTTGCGACCCGGTATTTAATTTCAATGGTCCGGTACCGGGTCGCGATCCAGCATTTGGGAAACAATGTTCTACACAATTCATCCCATTTAGTACCATCGTCTGCCCTATTCCTATCGCAATACCGGATGAGTACCTTAAATTGTTTAGATTATTTCTTATACAATATATTGGACCCCAAAACCGGACTGTCCTATCTTCTTGAATCGAACAATCTTTTTGCAATTTAAGGCAATTTTTAAGCTGTCTGTGGCAACATTTGCACCTAAAAGCCTCTTTACTCAAGTACAAAATTGTTATAATCATTATACAATTTATAAAACCTACACCACTTATATGCAGTGCATATTTTTTAGACAGATTCAGTATTATATTTTCCTTAATAAACATTAAGTTATAAGATTACTTAAACAAAAAAACTTAAACAAAAATATTTGTTAACAATAACGTCAAGAAATTAGAACGTTACTATAAAATTATTAGCATAATTAGTAATTCTATTCTATAAACGTTATCGCTTGTAACAAAAAGGCATGATTTTTTTGCTTATCTTTTTTATGTGTAAGTAGGTATTATGGAACAAGAAAACGTACGTCAAGTAAACATTTGTCTTGTTCTTTAAGAGAAGAAGAGTTAAACGAAAAACACATAATGTCCTCGTTAAAAGATTTATATAGTGGCCATACAATATTAATAGATGTAAACATTTTCTAAAAGAATAACAAAATGATAGTATTGTCTATCAGTGATATATTTCTACTATAACCAGTGCATAACACCGTCGCGCACGCGCATGAGCATTCACTGGTTGGGACAATACTTTTGACAATTTTAATATGCGTTAATGAGCGTTGGTTATATGTAAGTTGTGTGTTTAGCACAAAAATAAACTTCAATATATATTATGTCGTTTTACCAAAAAATATAACATATTATTTTCAGAATGCAATAAAAATCTGTATGTTTTAATTAAATTAATGTTTTAAGAAATACAATTTCTTTTTTACTTGCATATTCTTTTTGTATATATTTTAAAATATAAAGGATATAATAAATCACATATTTACGTTACGAAATCACTTCATAAATATAATGTTATGTGATGATAAATTGTGATGCCTATACAGCATAAGTTATTATAAACCTGATTTACGAAACCTGATTACATTACAGTTACCTAGTCTTATTTGCAACCAGCGACTATTCAAAAAAAAGAGTTAAAATTAACAACATCAGACGAACCGAACATAGCATCGGTCAAAAATATATGTTTCAACACAAAAAGGTGCAGTTTTGTGGCTTTTAAATTCTTAATTCTTTTTTTTTAATTATTACGAATATGTAATTTATAGTAAAATGATTATGAACTTTATAGTTCAGAAAGTTGTAGCCAGGTTGATATTTTTATAGTAAAAAACGCTGGTAGGCTAACTCCCTATTTGCACAATAACTGCACAGATACATAATTTTTACACACTAAACACCATATTATTGTAATTTTTCTTTACTCCTGTTGAAATTTATCTATTGACCATCAATTTTAATTGTTCTTACTTTGTTAATTTATTGATGTACATAATGTGTTAACTTTTATTTTTTCATGTAAAATATATTACATAAAAAAAATACATAACGTACATAATACATTTATTACATTACTTTTTAATAAGAGCACCATAGCAACTATATATATCAATGTACTAATATATGTGTATTTAGTGTATACCACGCTTAAAAAATATGAAATATTAGCCAAGTCTTTAAAATATTAGGCAAAAGGAACAACTATTATTGTACTACGAAGAAATGCTATATACATTAATTAAATTTATATAGTTATTCCCATCAATTGATGTTTCTTCAAAGTAGGTAAACACTTACCCGAAAAAGTTTAACATTCAGTTACTAATATTTTGATATTTTCCTTCACGATTCTGAACATAGTTGGTATTTTTTACTAAAGTTAATGGTAATAATAAGACTGTAAACGACACTTGCACACTTACTCGCCTTGGTCTTCTACAGCCGACAAAAAGAGTTTTTGGCAAAAGTGAGTGAATTTAGCTGAAATTAATAAAAAAATATTTACCGCCCGTTTCAATTAACAAACCATTACATAAATAAAAAAAAACTACCTGCAATTTATAAAAAAAATATGTGTGAAGCTCAATATCACAATTTCTACCTAAATACTACGTTACGTAATATGTCGGTCTATCTGTTTGTTACACTTTCACGGCTTAACTGCTGAACCAATTTTGATGACATTTGATATGCATATAGATGAAGACACAAGTATTTCACAGAAAACTAATGGAGTTCGAGCAAAAGCTATTTTTTTTCGAAAATTAGCAATCAAAGGATTACAATGGATATAAACAATCTGTATGAAAATCTCTCGTTTATATAAAAACAGAGAACATATTACAAAATACGATGTACCTTATCGTCTTATTATGCCAGTCTGGTCAGTTATAACTAGGAGGTTGAGTGCTGTTTTGTAGCTCGTGCAGATTGGTACTGCTTCCGTGCTAGGGGATTGGGTAAACGTCAAACTTGGACATGTGGCTAAGGATTCCGTCCATAAAGTATCAATTCACCAGTGCCATCTATAGTGTATATAGGCAACGCTCATATCTTGTATGGAGAGCTACCTCCGTGTTCGTAATATTTTAGTACAAAAAAAATTATACACTTACTTGACATTTCTTTCACAAATTTAGGCTCTGATCTGATTAGAAGGAAGTAAATAGGTACTCCCGCTAGGGTCATCAGAGCACCGGCCACAACGGCCACCGGCTCGCTGACTATAGGCACAATCAACAGGACCACGCACACCACCACAAACACTATGGGCATCCATAATGATACCTACAATCCAAAGCAATGTTAAGAGTTTTGGCGTCAGGGAGAGAAAATATTACAATAAAATACAATTTAGTTCAACAAAAGTGCACAAGTGAAAATAAGTAAATTAGTGCACAATTATTTCTTTAATCTTTATTAAAATAAAACTTAACAAAATTAGCTAAGCGGTTTCGCTTTGAGAGCATCTTTAGCCTCCCTCCACCACGTTGGCCCAGGTCCACTAAGTAAGTACCAGGCAGCTCGTGAAAAACGAGCACTGGTTTAAATAAAGGTCATCACTAAAAAGAGCACTGATGGAAGAGTACTGTGCAGCTTTTTGTCCGGGTAGGGATCACCTGCCTTACCTATTCCTGCCGCCATAATCACTCTGTCATGTTCCAGCCCGAAGGTTTAGACATGCAAAATAAGCCTAACATCCCGGACTCAGGAATGCAACGCTTTAACATCTTAGGTGGCTATAGGACACGGTTATCACTTACTGTCAGAAGAACCGTGCAATGTCCGCTAGTTTTCAAAGTAAAAAAGTATCTTCACGCCCATATCCCTGAAGTGGTAAGCAGACGCACAATCAGGGCACCCACGACTAGCCGAAGACACTAAGTCTCACAGTGTAATAGGTGGCAAGCCTATCTCCAATCAGGCATATGTCCGGGCAGCGTTATTTTTTATCAGAAAATTAGAAAAACCCAATTTTCGTTTGTTTGACCGACCTGGGATTCGAAACCGGGACGTCATGCAATCAAGTCTAACACCTGGACTGCGAGACTACAGAGACGGTCACTCACATATAAAATATATAAAAAACAACAATCAAAAAGCAAATATTTAGGTTAACCACTAATAAAAATGTTTTCTAAGTATTACTAATTAGTAATTACAAAATGGGAGGTTCACCATGTGCCAAGGACAGAAACAAGTCATTAGACAAAGAGTTTTGACATGCAAGTGTACCGATTATTACAGGCCTTCCGGGCTTCCTCAAAATTCAATACTTTTTTCATAAAAGTCTTTCCGAAACCAAGTTGTATGGTTTCGGAAAGACTAGACAGCACTCACTACGAGTAAGGCCATAATAAATACAAGTAAAAATTGTTACCTTGATGGGTCGCGCAAGCTCTGGCTTCTTGTACCTCAGCCACAACACGGCGCTGCAGCTCAACAGTGTGAAGAATGACTCCACCACGGTGCAGTAAGTTATAAGAGAGGTCAAGTTATTTGGTATTAACATTATCAATGAGATCAACATCTGGAAACAATCAACATTCTAATATACGAAAGTTGGGATTCCTCACAAAAAACATGATGTTATTTTTATTACGTGTTGGAAACACACCCTTTTAATTTATTAAGAAAATGGGCAAGACGCCACACATTTTTTTAAAATTAATGCATTCATGATATTTTGATATATATTCATTATATTTTACATAATACTTTAAGCCTTCCATTAAAACACCGCATAAAAAAATCCATTACCAAATTTGGTAAAATAGATTTTTTTCTTAACTATTTATATATGTCACTATTTTAATTTTAACAATAAGGAAGGGTATATGTTTAACTTGTCTGTGTGTACGTTTGTGTGTATCTGTCTGTGGCATAATAACTTTTATACGGATGCACGTATTTCGATGCCGATTGTTTTCGTTTGAAAGCTGACGTGATGGAGATGGTTCTAAGCTACATTGCATGTAGGTTTTGTGGGGGCTACTAAACCTTTTTAATTTTAGTGTAATTTACATCCTTTTTTATCTTTTATTCGCTAAACGTCTTTTAAAACGTCAATGATTTGTCAACGTTCTCGTAAAAATAAAAATAAAATAAACCTATAAAAATAAAATCTTTCACTTCAATATAAGTATCAAACTATTTCGTTGCAAAATATAATTTATGAAGCGTCCACGGTTTACATAAATATGTTACCCTTACGTATGTAATATACCATCAAAAGCCAATTAAAAATCGTTTATTCGTCCAAGCAAACTGGTTATTTTTTAAAGGTCGTCAAAGTTAATTACAACAATAACTGCGCCACTCGTACGACCGGTGGAGTTACATACTTGCACCTCGTTCAAACCAAGACACAAATGGAATATGGTTTTATTCAAAATACAGAATTAATTTGACAATTTAACAGTTCTCCACAACTCACTTATTTTAGACTGTTGCTTTGTTTGTGCAGCATGTTTTCGTCAATCGTTTATATATCTGTTCATGCTAGATTAATTAAGATGTAACACAGCTCAAATTTTAAGCTAATGAACTTCTTCTTGATAATCCATTTTCAATAATTCCCGTCACAACCTATATGTGATGTAGCTAAATCCGTCTCGATCGTCAGGTTTTAAACAAAAAATCCAGACTGAAATCGGTCTATGCGTTCCAACATAATGATGTCACAGACAAACACACACACACACACACACACACACACGCACACACGCACACGCACTCGCACACGTACACGCACGCACACACACACACACACACACACACACACACACACACACACACACACACACACACACACACACACACACACACACACACACGTCAAAGCTCTTAGTTTTTCGTCGGGGGTTAATACCCTCATTGCAACATTTTAACACGGATTTCCTTACAGATTGTACTGGTTACAAATCTGTTAGCAACGTTTTCCAGAGTTCTCACTGTATTTGCATGAAAGTGACTTCACATTTTTTTTGAGATAAAAGTAAAAAAGAAAAAAAATTTACTTACAAGGAATACAAGAGAAGGTAGTGGCGACATACATTTAACATTTATATGTGCCAACAGTTCTGGCATATGACCATTTCTGGCTCCAGCAAAACACATCCGCGATGACGTCATTATATGCACGGATAAACCTCCCAAAATTGCAATAGCTACTAGCATCGGCATCACCCATTTTATATATCCTAAAGCAGCAACAGCAAAATCCTAAAAAAATGTAAACTTAACAATATAGCGAATGTATATTATTTTCACACGATTCAAACATGTATTTGGACAAATTACAGAATAGATCAAACCCAAAGTAAGGGAATAATTGGGTACTAAGTGTGGTGATACACAAGGAAACTAATACAAAAATACGCGCAGTTACTCGATATTATCAAAATGATTCCCATTCTTAACAGAGTTCAAAAAAACGAGGAGATTCTCAATTCGGCCCGTATATTTTTTTTCATGTATTTACACCGATTATCCGTGGTTTCTGAACCGATATAGATACGCCTTGCCTTTAACACATCCCTTGCGTCACGCCATAAAAGTACTGTGACTGTGTAAAACAAAACGTCTTGCCGGAATTATTGAGTGAATGTTATCAAAATCACAGAATATACAATAGTACTAAAGTTCAAAACTAATTATCTAATTTTCTTCAGTCTTTGACGTTTCGCGAAAATATTGTTTTTGACACTTTTTTACGATATTTTTTTTACGATATTTTTTTTATGATATAAGGCAAACAAGCAGACGTTTTTCCTGATGGTAAGGAATTCACGCCACCTAGAGACACCAAAGGTGGTAATGGTGCGTTGCCAACCTGAGGTCGGGATGTTAGGCCTCGAAGCAAAAGTAAGTTTACCGGCTACCTTACCCTCCGAACCGGAACACGTCAAGATGTTATGGCGGCAGGAATAGGTAAGGCGGTGGTACCAATCCGGGCGAGTTGTTGCGAAACTCTAGCACCTAGTCAGATGTCACGGTGTTAGTGACGGTAAGCCTATGCTCGCCTTTTACTAGCTACTTGGCAAGCAAGGCAGATGGTCTATTCTGCAAAGAGGCCCGGACCATCACGGGGTTGTTCTGAGATTGGCCTATTGCAATAAGTCATAGAAAAAAGAAATACTAACCATAATGTGAAAAATTTTGTTCAAATGTCATTTAGTTTTGCTTAGTGATCACACCGTTGACAGCTGAAGTATTTTCTCTTTTTCTAGGATGTTTGGTATCAGACAAATTTCCCGCTTGATTTTATTAAAGTAAATCATATCAGCAATAAACTACAAAAGTATTAAATAAAAATAACTACGTTAATACAAACCGACTTCAAAACTAAAAAATAAAAAATAATAAAGATTTAATATTAATTATATACTACCTAATATTTATATGTGCCATTTACTTAGTTTGAAGTTGGTGCCAAACCAATTTAATACTTACTTCAATTAATATAATTATTAGTTTAAGGCTTGGCACAGACTTCACACTTATTAGTAAATGGCACATTAGTCTAAGATCCCAAGTCAGGTCGACCTACACCGAGCTGATAATGGGATAAAACCGGTTTATAGCAAATTTAGTATATCAGAAAATATATTAAAAATTGGTTGCCTAAAAAAATCCTGGACCGAATATTTTTAATTATTTGAAAAAAAATAACATTTCCATTTTTTTTTTCATGCAACCCTATACAACAACTTAAATTGTAATAAAAATTGTAATGAAACTGCACATATGTTAATATATTTTTTTCCTATCCCGTGAATGTAACTAGCATCGACAATTATCTTTTTATACCTGGCAATCCAGATAAACAATAGGCACCCCAACTTCTGCAACTTTGTCTTATTCCTACTTTAAGTCGGGATAAAATCTTAATATTGCACCAATTAATGAATAAAAAAACATTTTTAAAAATTAAAAAAAGTCCAGGATTTTTTCAGGCAACCCATTTTTAATATATTTTCTGATATACTTAATTTGCTATAAAACCGGTTTCATCCTATTATCAGCTCGGTGTAGGTCGACCTAACTTCGGATCTTCGACTATATATAAATAATAGGTAGTATAATATGATTAATATTAAATCTTTATTATTTTTTTATTATTTACTTTTCTAAGTCAGTTTTTATTAACGTAGTTATTTTTATGATAATATCGAATACTTGCGCATATTATGGAAAGAGTAATTAATGTGGAGGAATTAGGCAGGTCTGCACATTCGACATTTTCATCTTACTGCGCAAGAGTACAGCCAACCAAATTATATAATTACAAGGATCTTACATGATTGATGACGATATAAAATAATCATCTTATAAAAATTAACTCTTGAACATTTCCAGTCCGCGTTATGTTATTATAAAGTAATTACTAATGTTTGGTCTTTGATCATCAATCAAACTACAGCAAACATCTTCCGTAATCATTGCAAGCAATTAAGATTGATTAATCTCTCTAGGTTACTATTTTAATGGCATACATTGTAATGGACAAGTGTACTAGGATCTCCTGAATTTGCGACGTTATAATCAAAACCTAAGAAGAAACTCCCACATTGGGCATCCCCAGCCTATATTCCCTGCCACGTTGATCGTAAAGGTTTAGTATGTCATAATGTGTCTGGTGCTAGGGCGACCTAAGTGGGAGGAGAAAAAATAAATCTTTAACAATTATTTCGTGTGAGGTATTAAACGAAAGGGCTTACTTTATTCATTTCAAATCCGTTTTTTGTATTTTTTTTTATTTTGTACATAGATTTTAAACAAAAAATAAATCTGTTGTGATGAATTGATTATTGCGTACTCATTCCTCAAAGGTCAGCAACGCATTTGTGATACTCCTGGTGCTGCGGATTAGGTCACCCAATTGCTCGTTTGCCTCCTCTTGTATAAAAAAAAAGTAACGTTGACAAAGACAACAGTAATTAATGATATTAACGGTGATTATGATGGTGACAGAGACGAGGATAGCGATGCTGAAAATATCGTGTTGGTGTCGTGACAGTGTCACGACTGAGATAATCTCTCGACGGTACTAGTATTGGTGATAATATGTAAACTGAGCCCTTACCATGAGTTTACGGTTTGTCAAGTTTACTAAACTCACTACCGTCTCTGTAAATTATTTGTAAGAAAACTTTGAACAGCGCCTCTATTGGTAACTGAGAGAAACACATTTTTAGACCTAAAGTGTCATAGATTTCGACACGAAACTTACCGAAAGTAATTTATACCAACTCATGGTAAAGGCTCTGTATCGTGATGATGTCGTGACTGTGTCGGCACATTTTAGTGAAATTGTTTTTCTATTTCTATTATCTTTAACGTCATGAAAAACCTTTTCGTCTGCATCGAATGCACAATTTTGTTTTACCATCTACAAATGAATATTGTTAAGGTTGTATTTATTTAGTTTAATTTATTTTATAAAATAATGACTGATCATGAAAAAATCTTAAATAAACTATAAAAATTACATAAAAATAATAGAATGAATTTCTAAAATATTATATTTTACATCTCAGGCAACAAGGCCGTACAGAATGTGTTTTATCTGAGTTGCAAAAAAAACTTGAATATTAACATTGTGCACTTTTGATATTTTGGAATGATTAGGGAATAATTTTGCCCATTTATGCACAAATATTACTTTCATATCAATAACCTGCGTTTGGCTTGACAAAAACTCGCTAAATTAAGACTAGGTACGTGACGGCTAGGAGCGTCGTCATATTATCTGTATAACGAACATTGCTCGTCTACACATAAAGCTTGTTTTTAAGATGGAACAAATAGAGCAATGTCTGTTGATATTATACGTATCTGCTATTATGTTGTCTTGTGATATTATAGTGGTAGGTATATTGCGGCGTATTATCCATTGCGAATCCTATCCTCTTCGAAAATATCTAAGTAATACAAAAACAGCAATGAATCTACGTTTTATTTAAGATTTCGCGCAAGGCTGCGCCGTCTTATTCGCGCATGCGCCCTGCGCCGTCTTATGATCTGACGCGAGTTTAGAAGTTTTTACCCATTCCAAAAACAGTGCGCAATGCCGCTAAAGAAATATTCACTTAAAAAACAATTGATTTGGCAACCAAATTATTTGGATTTAAGAATTTTTGTTTCGGCTTTTGAAGCATTATTACACTTTTTAAACAGTTTTAGTGCTTAAAAAAATAAACACCTAACATATTTTTATAAGAACATAACCTCAAATCTTAAATCATATCCTAGTGTCCTTTATCAAATGTAAGTGGGACTACTTCAAGATCACTATCTACATTTCCACAATATAACCATCAGAATCTGTTCGCTATTGAGCAAGTAATCGCGTAACAAAAAAAAACGACGGGTTCGGGACACTCCGGGAGTGCCGGCAGAAGTGAAAACTTGAATATTAACGCTGTGTTGTGCATTTTTGATATTTTGGAAAGGTTACGGAATAATTTTGTACGAATCGCTTTGATTATCAGTATCAAAGTACTATAATTTATGTGGTAGTATACAATATAAATTTATTGCGCTATCGTACACAAACATGACAACACGAACATTCGCGCAAGCGCCCTGCGCCGTTTTACAAATTTTCGAACAGGTCACGTATCCTAACGCGAGTTTAGAAGTTTTTACCCATTCCAAAAAAAGTGCGCAACGCCGCTAAAGAAGTTTTTACTTCAAAAAAACAAACGGTGGAATTGATAACCTCCCCCTTTTTGGAGTTTAAAATACATACCACCGCAATAGCTTCAGTTGCTCTCACACCAACTGGTCCCAACACAGCCAAATAAGAGACGTTAGCCAGCAAATATATAGCCGTGACTAGAGGAAGAGATATGTAGATCGCCCGTGGCAGGTTCACGAATGGATCTTGTAGTTCTTCAGTCATGAAGTTCAGGTAATTCCTTAAAATAGCATTTAAAAATAATATACCTACATGAAATCGCCTTTTTTTATTATGTACATTGAATTTTGTATGTTGCTGATATTTAAAAAAACAGATGCAGGCAATTAAAAAATAACAGCTAATCACATTTTTAACGTGTTTCAAATGTTGGTCTATCTATCTGCAACACGACCGCGATTAACGCTAAATCTACTAAACCGGATGTAACAACATTTGACGGATACTATATACACACATAACTTCACGCCAAGTCCCTTACGGAGTAGGCAGAGGATACCGAGTGCCAAATCTCACAATCCTTGCAGACCTTTTTGGCTTCCTCCACACATTTCCCTTTTCATATAAACACACCGGTTTCGAAGACTCTCGACACATTGACGGGTACTCTATACTCCGGGGAAGCTTAAAGTCTGCTTTTATTCCCGTAACTAAAGTGTTCCCGTGGTAGTCACAACATAAATAAGGCTTTAACATAAATAATTCACTAACGCAAAGTCTATTTTCATTTTTTTTTTCTTTTTGTTTGTAATATGTGATTTATAAGCATAAGTTACGTAGTTTCGTGGTATTTATTATGTGTGGTATTTACTAACAAACCAGAAGGAACTCTAATTAAATATATGAATAAGTCACATTATATGCTTACGTACTGTTTTCTTTTACGCGGCTTTTGCCTGCGGATTAAAGTTATTCAGTTTTCTAACATGAATCCGTTGAGATATTTGGATAAAAGCCTATGGCTTTCTCAAAGGTCCAATCTATTTCTATCAATTACAATCAGTTTAGTCGTTTTAATGTGAATCCAATTCATAGATATACTTTCGCATTTTTATTAGATAGACGACAAATAACAATTGAAATTTGTAATGCGTAGTAAAAATAAATAGAGCCGAGGACCGATTTAATATCACTACATAGTATAAAACAAAGTCGCGTTCTCTGTCCCTATGTCTGTGGTTACGTTAGCTAGTAGAGTGACACACGTAGGCATAACATACATTATACATACATTCATCACTACATGCATAGTATAAAACAAAGTCGCTTCCCCTGTCCGTATGTCCCTTTTTATGCTTAAAAACTACGCAACTGATTTTGCTTTATTAGATAAAATGTTTAAAAAGGAAGATTTATATGTATATTTTATACCCGTGCGAAGCCGGGCCGGGCCGATAGTATTTTATAAAAAATATTACCCTTTCTTAAGTGAGAATACAGCACAAGGCTCACCTAAAGATAAGATACAACCGTGGCCTATGTAAAGCCCGGTGAAGTTGTAAAAACCGCGAGGTTGGCAACACATCAATCATTCCAAAAAGACCGTGGCCTATGGGTACCGTAGATATTACAAATCTACCGGCTAGCCTACCTATAATTAATTCTAATATTTCTTCACATTTATTAAAATCATATCAAAACAATCAGTAAAAAGGAAATATATTACTGCAATTATAATAAGTAATATCTATTGAAAAAAGCAAAAAAATAAAAAACATGTCTTACCACCCAGAATAAGAGAATATTCCAGAATAAAAGGCTACAGACCAATCACTAACAGAAGTTTTAGTTCCTGCCCAACCATCTTCGAAGTTTTCTACGCCTCCTGTGTACACAGAACATAATTAAATTACCTATGTCGCCTTTTTTATTATACTGAAAGGCAACTAACACACTTCCTGCTAAAAAGAAATACACGCATATTATATAAACCATTTACGTCAATACTGTGTTTCCAACAGGAGTCTGGAATGCTGAAGCATCTTTTGTAAGTTAAGCGACTATAAGTCTGAGCATCACAATAGCAAGCACTGATGTTACGGCGGCAAGAATTAAAGCCAAACTTAATCACTCTTTCAGATGTCAATTTATTTTTAGAAGCTTTTATTTAACTTGATGCGTTAGTTTGCTAGTCAGGACAAATCTTAGTACTGATTTTTAAACTAGTTAATTTTAACAAACGGAGCTAAAATTTAAAATACGCCTTCAGATCTAATGAAAATATTATTATACGTAACTAGCTTACACTCACAGCTTTGGCAACTTGCCATTTTTTTTATAATTACAGTCTATGTGTTATTCTGATGTATAAACTATATTCCTATAAAGTTTTACCTAAATGCGTTCAGTAGTTTATGCGTGAAAGACTAACAAACTTTCGCATATTATAATAAATAGTGGGATTAGTTCATTATTGTTGTCAATCAAAAATAGACGAATCTATAAAATGGCGGATTAAATGTTATTGTACACCTAAAACACCTATAAAATGAATTCACCTTCATGAATAATTTCAAGCTAGTTATTGAATTTATTTAAAATATAAAAACAACACGCTAGACCTGTCCATCGGGACTCAGCGAGTGCTTTCACAGGTGGAATAACAAATAACATATACGGGGACAGTAAATTTACAAAAAAAACTTAGAAAAAATGATAATTGTTGGTCGATGCTGACGAATATATCATTGGAGGCTTTCTTTTTTAACTGACTCTAAGGAATAGTAATTTCTCAATTAAACTTTGATTCAATTGCATGTTTGTTACATGATTACTCGGCCAATAGCAAACCGATTTTGGAACTATCAAATTTTTTTGTGACGATTCCGAGGTGGTACCATATTAATTTTATCATGATCCAACTAGTGGTTTTTGAATTTTACTTAATAAAATACACTTTTTTATCTATCTTGACGACTACATCAATAACGGCGTAGTCAAGAGAGACGAATATGTATCTTAAATACTATTTTTTTAACAAACAAAGCCATCTTCGGTAGTGTGGTAACTCAAGCGCGGCTCAACCAGAAATGGCGCGTCGACACCAAGACGATTACCGTCATGCCTCTAAACCAAAAACCATGGCCAATAAGTAATGAAAGTAAGTTAATAAGTTAAGTTAGTAAAATGTTATATATATACAATATATAAGCTGAAAATTCAAAACACACTCAAGCTAAAGCTAAATTTTAGTTTATGTAGGGCAGTAACAATCATCTTGATAATAGTAAATACCGACTTTCGTAATAATTGAGCTTAGTCAGTACTACTAATTGTTGGTCATTAAACTCAATACCAAAACATTCAATTAACACACTGGACTTATTGGTTTAAAAAAAGTTTGTCACAACCAATTTTAGTCAACAAAGATAATTCGGCTCTGATGCTCCAAGTAGTATGTTTGTTAGTATTTTTACCAATAATTATAAGGCAGGCAAGGAGTCAAGTGCTATCCAAGAGACAGTTAAAAATCCAAGACCACAATACATTAAGATGTGCTAAAACTAACCGCTGGGACTAAGTGGAGAAAGATTGCTAAAAACAGACAAAAATGGTAATACTGAAAGAAAGTGTTTGCCCATCAGCACACCATATGGAGAGACTGTTTTTTGTAGATTGTTAGCTAGTACTTTAATAAATAATAAAAGAGTTTTATAATTATTATACATAGTGGGGTAGAACGCTAAATCAAAATATACAAAAAAATATTTTTTTGTATATTGAAGTTGTCAGATTGGCAATAACTTAAAAAAATTGCTGCAGCATTATCTCGACATACCAAGCATTTAATAAATAATGAAGCAAATAGAACCAGAGCGGCCTAACCGAATTTAAATATTTTTTGACCTAAGTGGATTTTCTTAATATAGACATGTTATTCCTCAAGACCATAGCAACCTAACATTGTTTACATTTTTTTGAAACAGATGGCAGCACAAATCAAACCAATTTTACATTATTTTTACTTTTCTCTATATTGTAAATCATACTATTTGTAGATAGGCTACTCTGGTTCTAGTAGCCTCTTATATAATAGATCATGCACATTATTATAGGCTTTATATAAAATACCTCCAGCCATCCATACGACACCACCAAGAATGATTATGACCAGTGCTGATATCTTTGTGAACATGAAAATGTTTTGTACGCGTGTTGTAAACTTCACATCATAAGCATTTATGAATGTAAGAAAACCTAAAACAAGCACCCACAATGAGTGATGGCTCTATTTCACTAAAATAGTAGTGGAGCATTTTCTTTTAACATTGCCAATAAAATCAACCTGATAGAAGATATAAGGCTGATAATAAAATTAAACCTTTTATTTTATAGTAAATTTCGAAAATCAAAAAATATATATTTAAAATGTGTTACTAAAAAATCTTGGAAAAATTCAGACCTATAAGTTTTTTCTTCATGTTTGAGATTACCTCATTACACAACTGAATTACCTATAGCTATGTGTTCTACAATGACATGTAGAAATTGGAGCACAGAGACATTACCAGGCCAATTATGCCAGTAGGCATACCAGTAGCTCATTAAAATATTAATTCTATAAATTTCTGTCTATTGGTGTGCTGGCAGAGCAATAGTCCAGTACTCCAATATACAAATGCCTTGATCACACCATTGTGGTTACTTTTTAGTCTTCACGTGGCATCTATCCATTTTCCACAATATTGTAAAACAATATTTTAACCTATAGTAATGAAAAAACTCTAATACATGAATTTGATTCTTTTTATTCTAAATAAATTTAATAAGTGTTGCCGTTTAAATATAAATTTGTCTCAAGAAGTACAAAAATAAAATATTTATATTTTTAGGAGAATAACATAAATATAATCTATACTAGCGTAATACTACAGATCTTTTACATTAAGAACATAGTGACTTTACCAACCTAGTAATGCCACCAACCAATCAAATTATAGAATTTCAAATCTTCAATAATGAAATAAACTAAAATATTTTTAGTGGGCAAGAAATATCAAATGGAATCACTTTTGACAAAAACCTAACAATTATTCTATATATGGAAATACAGACAGTTTTTCAATGTAATGCATTTTTATAAAAATAAAAATCAAAAACATACATAAAATTGAACTAATTACTTACAGATAGTGATAGCAGCTAGAAGTTTTCGGCTTAATGCATCTATAGGACAATTTGGAAATAATGGCTCCAAGATATTGTTTGCAAAAGTTAGAGACATGATAGCATTTGTGCTGGGTCTGAAATAAATTAGTTAAATATACACACATACACATACATAAAATGTGAAAGCAGTGTCATTTGACCAACTCAGATTGAAATTTAAATAATCATTTTAAAATTATATAAACAGAAATAATAAATGTGTTTGTTTTACTTCTAGGTAAGTAAAATTACAGGTAATTGCTTAAAATACATATTTTAGATTTACTTTAAAAACTATATAAATGATAACTATCCCATATTAATATTAATGCAAATAGTGATTGTTAGCTTAGAGCTCATGCTTAAGCACACATTCACAGATAAAAGCGCAAAATGCTATTAGTATGACATGAAATATAGATTTAAAAATACTTACACAAACACTAAATTTGCATCCCATAAATACAGAAATGCAGGGAGAGGTCCATATGCCTCATTTATGTAATGATAATCTCCACCACTTTGAGCTAATGCAGTACCTATAAATAAATTTATAATTAGAACTTAACTAGGAGACCAGGTAAAATTCTTAACAACTTAATTTGGTTACATAGTGACAGCAGTGCCAATTCAATTAGTGCTGAAAAGATTCAATTGTGTTTTCAAACCATTCAGTAGCCCATTTAGTTATAATTTATACATTTTACGTAATTTCAATATATTTGTTACAGCCATCTTGATGCTAGGCATCAAATACACAAACAAAAAAAAAATGTATATTAAGATAATTAGAAATTGAATACATGAAGTGAAAGCATACAAACATACGTTTATATTATTCTGAAGGTAAGAAAGACACCAAAAATGAAAATGTTAAGAAAATCCTAATACCTATTGAATAAATGTTCAATCTACAAACTGTGTTATTAACAATTTTACACATTTAATATAACTCCAGATTGTTACTAGGTTATACTATTTGACACTGTTAAAAACCAACATAACAAAATCTTTTTCTTTTTTTTTATGTTACAGGAAGGCAAACAAGCAGACGGATTTCCTGATTGTAAGAAATTAACACCGCCTAGAGACACCAAAGATGGTAATGGTGCGTTGCCAACCTGAGGTCAGTATGTTAGGCCTCGAGCAAAAGTAAGTTTAGCGGCTACCTTAACCTCCGAACCGGAACACATCATGACGTTATGGGTAGGAAAAGGTAAGGCAGTGGTACCAATCGGGGCAAGTTGCTGCGAAACTCTACCACGTAGTCAGATGTCACTGTGTTAGTGATGATAAGCCTATGCTCGCCTTTTACGAGCTGCCTGGCAAGAAAGGCAGATGGTCTATTCTGCAAAGACACACTTATTAGATTATTAGAGACACAAATGCATCAAATGAATCATAAAATTTTTAAAGAAAGAATTTCGCCCCAGACAGGATTTGAACCTGTATTTTTTCATATCAAGCCAACAAATGCTCTAACCATTTTAGTTACTGAGGATTTCAAAACACTGGCAAAATTTGTAATTCCTTTCTTAAATGTTTACACGGGTAGTTATGTCCTGTAGATACAGTTCTGAGTACCTACTAAATTAATGCTGATTGTATGCTATTCCAATATTAATAATAATACATTTATTTTCATTAACCTAGTACAATCTGCTGAATGACAAATGAGAGTATGGCTAATTGTCAATGGTAGGACACCCTTTCCAGAGAACTCATAAGTGGCTTGGTTAAAATTTTTATATATGTAGCTTTTTTTTATTTCAAGTGGTATTTACTAGTCAGTGTTTGTAAACTCTTCAACAAATCAATTGCATACCAAATATTGTTTTGACCAGAAATATTTTATAAAATACAATTAGCACATAATATAGCTAACTCAAGTCGAAATCTTTAAGTAACACTATATTGTTGATATGTTTCATTTATTAGTTTTTGTTTGCTTATACTATCAAAATTATTATATGCAAAAATTGTTTAATTTACAGATGACTACAAAATAATTAACTTGATTTTATAATATTGTATTCATAATAAAATTCTGTTTATCTTTTAATTCTTCATAAAATAAAATAAAGTATAAGCGTTATAAATAATAAATAAATTATAATCTAAAACATCTTACCTAATTCAGCATAAGACATAGCTCCAAGAGTTGCAAGGACCCCACATGAAGCCCATACCGTTAACGCACCCCATACTGAACCAGTTTTTTCCAACACTTCTTTGGGAGATATAAAAATACCACTACCAAATATTATACCCAAAATAATTGCAACCCCTTCTAGTAAACCCAGCTGTTTACGCATTTTTACTCTTTCTTCGCCCATTTTATTTGTAATATTTCAATCACACTACAAATTAATCTAGAACCCAATCTATGTGGCAAGAATTCTTTGAGGGAAACAAGTTATAAAATAAAATAGTTCCCGTTATAAAACCTGCCTTGAATCTAACCTAGCTAACCTTTTTAAAAATAGATCCCACTACAGCGCATTGACTTTTTACACTACTCACAATAAAATATTATTTTACATTGCATGAGAAATTACACAATACAGAGAGATTAATTATCAGTTAAATAACAATTATTTATTTTTATTTGTATTTTTAATGTATGTGATACTTTGGCGGCACACTGTTTTGAAATAATTGAAAACAGACAAATGACAAAAGAAATGATTTGACTGTTTCCACCAGTGTTGCTAGTGCGTATCTTATGGCCTTATTCATAGGATAAAAAGCCGTGTTTCTAAGGAAAGACGTTAGGACCGGGCTGTGTCATTGGAATTAGAATTAAAAGGTCTTCCCTGTTTCCAGATATCCCTGTTTGTTTGAAAAAAATAACAATAATCAGGTATGTAGAAGCGACATACTAGTTAGTTGCTTAAGTTACAAATCTTGTATCAAAGAAAAGAAGGCGAAAGGTGTTGCATATAAATACTCTTTAGCATGTTATGCTCACAATTATTTTCAAATAATATCGAAGTGGTGGGTTCAAAAAGTTCAAATCATCTGCTATCAGTTTTAGTGTCACTGTATATGCATACCTTTTGTTGTATTAATGTATTCATTTTATTTTTATTATATTTATCTATATATTTGTCCGGGCTCATTTGCAGAATAGACCATCTGGCCTCCTGCCAGGCAGCTCGTAAAAGGCGAGCAAAGGCTTAGCGTCACAAACACCGTGACATCTGATTAGGTGGTATACTTTCGTAATGACTCGCCCGAATTGGTACCACCGCTTCATCTATTTCTGCCGCTATAACGTCCGCACTTGCCGTTGACGTGTTCAGACTCGGAGGATAAGGTATCCGGTATATTTATTTTTGCTCGAGGGCTAACATCTCGACCTCAAGTTGGCAACGTACCAATTCCACCCTTGGTATCTCTAGACGACGTGAATTTCTTACCATCATGAAATGCATCTTCGTGTTTGACTTCCAATATCATAAAAAAATAACAAATTATAATTTGTTATTATGCAAGATCATCGAAATAAGAAAAACTTCAAGTGAGGCTCCACACGATCACACACATTGGGGCTGTGTAGGTACACACCCCTGTTGTCACCAACGACCGGGCCTCGTAGGGTCTCGCGCCGTTAGGTCGTCGTCTCCCCCGCCACCAGAGGGGACTTTTCTATACTCACCACCCGTCATCTTTGCCGAGAGTCCAATATGGACCCTCGGAGGCTCACTTCAATGGAGCGCTTCCTCTGGGAGCATCACCCAAATGTGCTGGACGAATGGAAACAATTCTCAGTCCCCACTCTTCCCATATCCCACGCCACAGACGTGTTGATGCCTGGAGTCGGGCGGCCAGCCACTGTCGCGCCCCCCACCATCTACGTCTCTCGCGCCTCGTCCGCCAACTCCCGCTCCGTCGCGAAGCCTCGACTCGCCCTCCTCACGGGACGTCACTCCCACCCCCTCAAACCGCTCGGACGTCACTTTGGCGGACGAGTACATGAGCACCGCTCATGAATCGGCCTCGGACGACGGCTTCTTCGAAGTCCGAGGAAACAAATCTAAACGGCTGCGCAAGCGCAAAACTCGCGTGACCACTCCTCCCCAGCCCTCCCAGGAGTATCACTCGCCACCTGCCGCCAAAAGACAGGCCGTGGCAAATCAAATTCCTGCACCTCAGGCAATTATGCCCCAGGCGACGGCCGCCCCTCAGGCGAATGTCACCCTCCCGGCCACTCAGAGCGACGTCGAGATGCAGTCTCCGAGCTCAAAAATCCCTCCACTAATTATCCATGATAAGACCAAGTGGAACAACCTATCCCGGGCGCTTCACGCGAAAAACATTCAATATACTCACGCTCGATCTACGAGCGGGGGCATCAAAGTAGTCGTTCCAATGACTACTGACCACCGCCGCTTTACATACCTTCTCAGGAAGCGAAGCGTAAGTTTTCACACTTACGCTCTCGCGGACGAACGCCAATTGCGAGTCGCCATACGCGGCCTCCCGAAGGAACTTCCGGTCGCAAAGATCGAGATGGACCTTCTAAGCAAAAACTTCCCCATGCGCAATGTATATCGCATGTACAACACACGCGACAAACGTCAGTACGACATGATCCTAGTCGTACTAGACAATACAGAAGCAGGTAAGGCGTTATTCAATATCACCTGCACTCTAGGCCTCTAGTGGTGTCATAGCTGTCAGGTAACTAACCTAGGGCAGTGTCATAACTGCTAAAATTACGGGCACTCGGCCCGTTTCTGTAACGCGCGTCCCAAGTGCGTCAAGTAGGAGGCCGCGGTACAGAAAACTGTACCCATCCCAAGCGCAACCAATTAAGCTTGGCTCCTCCGGCCGAGCCGGTTAGTTGCGTGAACTGCAAGACCGCCGGACATCCCGCGAATTATCGCGTTTGTCCCAAGGCCCCACAGCGACACAGATGTGGGCCTCGTCCGCGAATTGCGCGCCAAAAGACGATAGTAAACAACCCGATATCTCACTCTGAGATACCGTCGCCACTGTTGCTACCTCTCGCTCAACCACCTCTACCACCAGTAAATGCTTGGGTAAAGCCTCCAAGCATAGTCACCAGACCCGTAGCTATGGCTACTCCCCCACCCCAAAAGGCGACTCCTATGCCTCCCAAGGCAACCCGCAGCCAAGCCTCCACCTTCCAAGTCCACTTCTGGTGAGTTCGAGGCCGACCTCGCCCTCACCACCGAGTTAGCTAAAGCCATTGACCCGGACGAGGTATCTGACTTCGCCCGGGAACTCAGAGTGACGTCGCCCGAGCGTCACATATTCATAATAGCGAGGCATGCGGCCTTATTAAAGTCTATGCGTAGATTTTCCAATTCCCAAAATCTAAATGGATAAGACAACCGGACGAGTGAAACCCTACTCTCTGACAATAGCGTCGTTTAACGCATCCGGCTTACCTCGGCAAAAAGATGAAGTACGGGAGTTTGTAAAAACAAACAACATTGACATACTCCTCGCACGAGAAACTTTCCTTAAACCAAGTAGGCGCGTAGTAGGGTCGTTAGAAATGACAGATTAGGCCCAGGCGGCGGCACATTAATCTATTATAAAAGGTGCCAATAGATAACCACTCTAGATCCTCCGCAGCTGGAGAACCTACAAGTGTCAGTATGTCAGGTGGGTATGACCGGACACAGGTCCATCATACTAGCATCAGCCTACCTAATCCCCAACAAGCCCCTGTTGGAGAGAGACTTGGAAAACCTCTTCAACATAGGCAAATTAGTTTTCCTTGCAGGCGACCTTAACTGTAAGAATATACTTTGGCGATGCCACCGGAATAACACTAAGGGCCTGGGGGGTGATTATGTAACTCAGTTACCAACTCAAAATGAATGAGTGTACATCGAATCGCTGTCAAATGACGTGTTTTGTATTTGCTATCTCCAGTGACCAACATAAATACAATAGAGATAGCAAACACAAATGACGTCATTTGATGTACACTTTTACAGTTTGAGTTGACAACTGAGATACATAATCACCCCCATCCTTTCATAGACGATGATCATAGTACCAACCACAACCCCAGTACGATAGATCTAGCACTGCTACCTGGCGTTTCTCTACAGGTACGCTTCGTAGAAGTGTTACACAAACTAGACTCCGATCACAGGCCCGTAGTTTTTAAACTAGGGCCCGACGATCCCTTGCTATTAGTAACCAAAACCAAACAGATTGTAGACTGGCAAAAACTCAACACAAATATCCAGTCCTTACAATCCGAGCTCCTCGAACACTTAATAAACACAGTCGATGAAGCCAAGTCCGCCATTAGTCTACTAACTAGGCACGTCCAGACCGTAGTAGATTCATCCTCTAGTACAGTCCCGGACGTATTTAAAGATAGATTAGCGCTCCCTGACGACAACTACACGTAAAAATGCCGGCGTTACGTTAGATTCCCGTCTGATGAATACCGGCATTCGTTACGTGCTCTACAGAGAGTAGTAAGGCTACACGAGCGGACGCTGGGACAACTTTCTTAGAGAAATCTCGCCACCCCACGTGGCCTACTGGCCACTGGCAAGAGCTCTAAAAACCGACCCAAAATCGGATATACCTCCCCTAGTCAGACCCAATTTACCTCCCGATCTTACTACAAAGTGACTACAGTTGTTACATGGGTAACTTATTTGCCGTTATTACTACTGCAGTTGTAAGTTGTTAGAATGAAAATATTGTGTTACCCATCTTACTACTACCCAATTGTAGTTGTTACATGGGTAACTTGGTACCATTGCAGTTGTCAACAAAGAAATATTAAATAGTCTGTGTAACTACATTAAAAATAAACATTGTCCATCTTCAAGACATAATCTAAAATCAAGTTGTATACAAAGTGATTAATTTCCTGGGCTATGATTGATAGAGAGATAAATATATATCCCGTATATACCCCGTGTTAGTCCGGGCCTTCCTTGCCAGGCAGTTCGTAAAAGGCAAGCATAGGCTCACTGTCACTAACACCGTGACATCTGACTATGTGGTAGAGTTTAGCAGCGACTCGCCCGGATAGGTACCACCGCCTTACCTATTCCTGCCGTCATAGCGTCATGAAGTGTTCCGGTTCGGAGGGTGTGGTAGCCGGTAAACTTCTTTTTGCTCGAGGTCTAACATCCTGGCCTCAGGTTCGCAACGCACTATTACCACCGTTGATGTCTCTAGGCGGCGTGAATTTCTTTCCATCAGGAAATCCTTCTGCTTGTTTGCCTTCCAATATCATAAAAAAAAACAAAGTAGACAAAATTTCTTGTTTAAAACTTTTTTTTTTTTAAAAAAACAACAAACTCAACTTTTTTGGAGTAAAAACTTGCGCACTTTTTTGGGATGGATAAAAACTTTTTTTTTAAAAAAAACTTTCGAAACTCGTATCAGGACATGTGACCTGATCAAGAAATTCATAAGAGCATGCAGGCACACAGGGCGCTTGCGCGAATGTTCGTGTTGTCATGATTGTGTACGATAGCGCAATAAATGAACATTGTTTTCTAGTACATAAATCATAGTACTTTCATAATGATTCGTGCAAAATTATTCCCTAACCATTTCAAAACATCAAAAATGCACAACGTTAATATTCAAGTTTTCACTTCTGCCAGTACTTCCGGAGTGCAACCTGTCTTTTTTTATGATGTTGGAAGGTAAACAAGCTGACGGAAACTCTACCACCTAGTCAGATGTATCTGTGTTAGTAACGGTGAGCCAAGCCAAGCCAAATCAAGGCGAGCGTACGCCTTTTACGACCTTCCTGGCCGGAAATTAATCCTGTGTATACAACTTGATTCTTAGATTATGTCTTCAAGACGGACAATGTATATTTTTAATGTAGTAACACAGACAATTTAATATTTCTTTGTTGACAACTGCAATACTACGAAGTTACCCATGTAACAACTACAATTGGGTAAGACGGGTAACACAATATTTTCATTCTAACTACTTACAACTGCAGTAGTAATAACGGCAAATAAATTACCCGTGTAACAACTATAGTCACTTGGTAGTAAGATGGGCAATTTAGTATTTCCCTTCTTTCAACTTACAACTGCAGTAGTAAAAACGGAAAAAAAATTACCCATCTTACTACTGGTTGTAACATTGATTGTAACATGGGCAACAAAGGGCGCGTAGAACATCCGAACCTCCCCAGGGCGATCCGTTACCTCCCACCGACCACGATGAAGTGAAAGATCTAATTAAAGATATTCACAACAGAAAAGCCCCGGGGCCTGA
>NJDC01000115.1:368739-393841 GCA_002245475.1 Calephelis virginiensis
GAGAAGGAGAGGGAGGGAGGGAGGGAGAGGGAGAGAGAGAGAGAGAGAGAGATTCACACACCTTTTTTATACAATTTTTACTTACATAATAAAACTTGATAAAAAGTAGTTAGCTTCTTTTAGAAAGGGGTTTCGGAACCGGTCGTACACTACATTTTTAACAGTGACATAGTCATAGTTTTGACCATTGACCTCTACTTGTACATAAGTCTTTATAAATTTGTGATTGACCTCTAAGTATATATTCCTATTTCTATGGTTTTGACACAGTTGAATGATTCCCTAAATTATTATTGCATAGAAATAGAAATATAGAGGTCAATGTATTATTGTAATAGGAAATTTCAATTAATCTTTTTTGTCGGATGGAATGAGGCAATAAAATTCCTGACACACTGATACTTACAGTGACACTGACACTGGGTCACTGGCATTTGGTGCCATCGAGAAAAAAGGTGGTCGAAGTTTTTTCATACTTATTTAATTTCGTGAGTATATTAAGTGACATTTTGGTGTCATTTTGTACAATTTTGTTCAGTGAAAGTGCACAAATGAAATAATCATGAGGAGTGTTTATCCTCGTTGCCGCCAACATGACATGACTTACTGACAACTTATAACTGATGACTAATCATGATTGATTAAAATTGATAAAAAATTTGATTCAAATTTCTACTTAACTAATGGAAAAATACTAACATGAAGGCCAAAACCTACAAAAAAAAAAGAAAGAAGAATAGACACTGACACTTGACAGTTGACAATGACAATTGACAACTCACTAAACTTTCGCGCGTTTTTTTATTGTTAAATCATAAGTGATAAAAACATTTAAATTTTAGAATTTTGTTTTAACTTTTAGTTTACAAGTTAAAGGTTACGAAAATATTAACACTAAAGGAAACATATTTATTCGTAGTATTATATGAATCGTCTGTGATTTAATGTGTATAGTTTTTAATGATTTACCTCGTTGTTATGGTGTTTATAGTGTAATTTTTTAATAGTTTATTTAAAAAAATGCATGTTCGTGTTCGGATGTTTGGAAAACCTGACGCTATTGTGGTAGTCGAGTCCAAACTTACTAAAATAGATCAGTTTAGACGCTTACTTAGAGATAAATTCGACGTAAAGACAAGTTTACAACGTTTGTTCTATGGCGGAAAATTGGTAAGTTAATATTTCACATGTGATTTTCAAAATTTACAATAAGTGAAATGATTTCCTAAAGAGACTTTAATGTCTTCAAAAATATCGACCATACCAAAAGCTCATTAAAAAAATACCGTTTCTCTGGATGTATCATACAGCTAAGTACATATTTTGTAATAGAAGGTCTACTGTGTTTGGAGCTATATACTTAGCTTGAACGGCTGTAGATTTGTAATTCACATTCTCTACAACTAAATACAAGGACAACAAAATTCTTATAAATATTTCATTTTCTATTTACTCTATGGTCTAGTGTTCTTGTGTCGGACTAAAATTTAGGAGGGCCCGGGTTTGATCACCAGGTTGGGCAATAAACAAAAAATGCTTTTTTATCAATTTTCTGATTAAAGTAACATTGCTAGGGATTGGATGTATGCGATGGCAATAGATGGATGTTGGCGATAGGCGTGCCACTTGTCTTTGACTTGTCGTAAATACCCCGATTACACCTCCGTCTACCTCTTCAGAGATACAAGCATGAAGATACCCTTTTTTAATGTCAGTACAAACAAGCATTATGTTTTCCTGTTTTTCCTAAATGTTTATTAGATATGAACCTGCTTAAGCAAGTTGCTGTAATTTTGTTAGTAACAGTACTGGTGAAAATTGTATTTGTCTTTAACATGTAATAATGTAATAATAAAATGTTGGTCCGGGCTCCTTTGTAGAATAGACCATCTGCCTTCCTTGCCAGGCAGCTGGTAAAAGGCAAGCATAGGCTCACCATCACTAACACCTCGACATCTGACTAGGTGGTAGAGTTTAGCAGCGACTTGTCCGGATTGGTACCACCACCTTACCTATTCCTGCCGCCATAATGTCATGACGTGTTCCGGTTTGGAGGGTAAGGTAGCCGGTAAACTAACTTTTGCTCGAGGCCTAACATCCCGGCCTCAGGTTGGCAACACCATTACCACCTTTGGTGTCTCTAGGCGGCGTGAATGTCTTAACATCTAGAAATCCATCTGCTTGTTTGCCTTTCAATATTATAAAAAAAAAGATTCTCTTTGTCTCCTTGTGCATTAGCCATGCCAACTACTTCCTTAGTGATTTATATAAGTTATGTTCTTGTGTAATTAACGGTAAGCAGCCTCATTTTAAAAATGTTAGTTGCGGTATGCTGGACACCTCATGTACAGGGGACACTGTCTTATTGCTTAAAATTATTTTATATGATATTTGCATTTGTAGGTCTGGTGCATACAAGCATTTATTTCAGTATCTATTTCAAAATTTCTATGTATTATCATTGTTGTCAAACAACTATAACACAATTATATAATTTGCTTACTTTTGAGTTCGATCGATTTGTGTAATTTGTTCAGAGATTATTTACTTATTTATGATATTTAACTCTTCTTTAGTCATGTGTTGCCATTCTCATTTAAACTTAATAAAGCCAAGAAAGGTGTTTTTTCCCAATTCAATTACAACTTGTGTTTGCTTAGTTATTGTGAGGCAACTTTTGTATTTAAATGCAACATTTCAAGTAACTTTAAAACATCCATGGTTTTTGTGCTCTGATTGCAGCTTGAAGATGGTTATACATTCCATGACTATAACATTAAGCTGAATGATGTAATTCAGCTTATGGTCAAAGCACCTCAGCAAGATAACAAAGGGGAGAGTCAAGCACTCAAACAAGTAGACAGCCAAGATAGTGATAAGCAAACTAGTAAAACAAATGTAGTTTATAATGGTAACTTCATGTTTTGTTTAGATAAAAGTAACAATTGATAAACTTATACTGTATATGTAACAAACATTAAGGTATTATTATGTAATCCTCCATGATCAATTAATTGTTAATTTTTACAATATTAATTGTTACACATAAAGGTAGTGCTTTATGTGTAACATTTTTATTTCCTTTTTGCACCTTATTTTGTAGAACACCTTTGTATTTATCAATTTAAGATGCAAAAAATGGTATTAGGGATTGTGTATGAAGTAAATGTGAATAAACTATAAACAATCCCTAATACAGTCAGTGGTGCCATCATGTGACTATTTGGTAGTTATCCATGCAACGGCTCGCAGCCATTACATGCCTCTTAAAAAAAGAAAAAAGTTTGCATTATGGCTCCGTCTGCCGTGCTCCATTCTTAATTCAAGTTTGTTCAAGTAAACTTCGTGTATCCAAACAAATTTTTTTAGTCTGTAGCAAAATAAACAACCTGTGATATTAAAAACTTTGAAGTGTGTCAACATTGTAAAAAAAATTTCGGAACGAATTGAGTTGGCATGACTTAGTCACCCATTGCGGTTCTTTAGATTATGTGGTTGGTTAGTGACTTCGTGAATAATGCGAACAGAAAGTGATGTGAGAATGTGTTAGTTAAGTGTTAAAATTATATTTTGGTAAGTGACAAACAATTTTATAAAACACTACACATCATTTAACTAGTTTTAGATAAAATTTAGCAATATTGAAGTAACGGCCCGCTCGATTTTTGCTATTTCTAATTGTGTAATAAATTATTCTTGTAAATAACATTTGTAATATGTTTATATGACATATCTACAGATAAAATATATAAGTTTTATGAGTGTCTTCCACTAAATACTCCATAATAAGAGATAATATGAGATTAAATAGCATGTGAGACTTTTTCGAACATTCAAGAATTTAATGCTATAGAGAATTTGTTAGTGAGAGATAGCTAATTTTATATTTTTTTTAATTAACAAATATTATTATAATTCTAAATTTAAATTTACATCAAGTACATATTTGGAACATTTTGAAAACCAAAAAACAATTATCTCAGATTTTAGTTGTTTGACCACCTGTTTTATTATCTTGTTTTACTTAAATTTACCAAACCTATTTTAACATCTGTGAACACTTTTACTGAGAAGGACAATCATTAAATAGAATAAAACAAACAAACTACTTTTCAGAACTTACAATAACCTTGTGTAAAATTTCTAAAGTCGGCCATTTTGTAGTACCGGGTAGCAGGTAGTGAGATAACAACCCGTTTTTTTCCCGAGTTTGTGTTGTAAAATATTTGCATTGACATTGTTGCTTTTGTAAATTGTTGCATTCTGTTAAACGTTTCATGTTTTTTCGAATAAAGTATATAGAAGGTAAATAAAACACGTTTGTTTTTCTTAAGAAATGTTTTTTCTTGGTAAAAAACACGGAAAGTTTTTTCAGATTTTGTTTGTTGCAAATGGTTTTAGGATTAAAAATACACATTTTTACGTAGCTTAATTTTCAGGGATCCTATTTTTTTTTTATATGTTTTTAATACATAAATCGAAAGATATTGTCGTTATTCGCCAAACGTAACAACTTTTATTTTGCCGCTATTTTTCGTTGACTGGTTATGTGTTAGTTATGTCAATGGCCAATTTACAGCCTTCAGTATAGTCAAAGCTGGAAACTTACTATTGTAAATACCTGACTGAAGTGACTTACAGCTGTTAATGATAAATGTATGCATACCATCAGTGGAGGTTTTCTGCTGATATAAATACCCAGCATGCCAGATATCTTTTGAACGACTGAACATTCAAGGTCATGTCCGTGACTTACATCTGATAGTTTGCGAGGCTCAATGTACTTTTATTAGTCTGTTATATATGAGATATAGTTTGTTTCCAGGTTAACTGTTTTAAATTTTCCAATGATTTTTAACTTTCTTTCTTACATTTCTCAAAAAAATGCCATATTTTATGTGCAATAATATTATTTTTAAAATTATATTTTCCTGTTTAAATGCAACAATGTTACTTTATTTTGGATACTTAATATGCAGCTTATTATTTTAGTTGCTGAAAGCCAATTATATGCTATTGGTGATTTAGTAGACATAAGAGATAAAGAACAAGGTGCATGGCTTGAAGCAAAAATAGTGAGAATTGTACTCGACCCAGAAGTTAATCTTGAAGGTGTTACAAGCCCCAACTTAGATAATAGTACACATAGCTGTGATAAAGAAAGTGATCTAGAAAACAAACCACCAACGGATGAAGTGGATAAAGAACCTGTTCATTCTAAGAAGAAAGATATCTCTAAATATTTTATCAAACAAGGAAAGTCAAAGAAAACAAACAAAGAAACTAAGATTGACTTAACAAAAATAACTGAAGAACAATTATTGTTTAAAGTCCAACTTGATACAGAGTAAGTCACATTAACTTGTGGATTTTTATTTATGGTTGTGTTAATTAACTGAGTGCATTTTATGTTTAACCCATGCATACTAACATGTATAAATAAATGAAAAGAAATTAGCATCTTCATGCCTGTAACTTGTGTTTATTAGAAAATTGAAAAAATATATTTTCTTCTATTTGTCCAATCTGTATATTGAATCCGAGACTTCATAGTCAAATCCTTCACTGGTTAAACCATAGTGTCAACAAAAAAGTTGAAAAAACATATTTTTGTTTGGGAAAGTGTAAAAGGTTAATTATTTTTGAAATTAATTCAATTTAGAATTCAAAAATGTCTATAAAAATATCTGACTTAATCAATAATATATTTAGTTCACATAGACCAAACAAAGGATCTTATGACACATCCATATAAATCTAAAAACTAACACTTGATCAGATAACAGCCATTTACTGTGAATATCCGGCTAAAGTAACTAGACTTCACTTTTTTATTATATGTTACATTTTTACATACCTGTATAGTACATTGATATTTTATTTCTTATGGAATAAGATAGCAAGCAAGCACAAGGCTCTGCCATCGGTAAAAGACGACCAAGGCCTAGAGACACCACACATGCTATAAGTGCATCTTTATTCTATGTCTGAGATGTTAGACAAATGTGCACCCTGAAACTAGGTACTGTATGTTAAAAGCATGTAACCTTGACTTTGATCAGAGGTCTGCTTTTGCCAATCTCTTTACTATTTACTTTATTAGAAAATGGATAAATCATATTTTCACATTTTGTGCTGCGTTCACAACAATTTTTGTACTGCTAGTAATTAACAACCATATCCTGAATATTAAAAATAAGTAGACTTATTTATCTTTAGCTGTAAGGCACTGATGATTTTGTAAAAAGTAAAAAGAGTTGGCTTGAAAGTGAATAAAAATCTATATTAAAGTCTGTTGTGTAATAATACAAGAGACGTTTAAAAATATGTTTTTACATTCATAAAATCACCTTGGTCATCTAGTGGTGCTGGAGTTAAGTACATGAGGTTTACGGTTTGATTTCCGGGTTGGTTTGAATCAAAATGATTTTTTTAATGTTTTAATAAAAGCAACATTGCTGGGTATTTGCTAAATGGCCACTTGGTAATTGATTTGTCACCTTTCACAAGTTTGAAGTATCTTCAGCTAATGGTTTGTGCCATGGTTGTACCTCTGCATACTTCTATGGGCATACGGGCGTGAAGATACTTTGATACAATCCACAATGTATCATAGCTTTTAGAATTTTATGATAAAGTCTGCCTTACTTAAAGTTTGTGTGATACATTTTGCTTAGGCTATAATTAATTCATTAACAACTGCTGATGATGAAATAATAAATTTGTTTTTAAAGTGAAGAAGATTCTGATCTTTACTGTAAATTAAAAGAAATAAGACCGAGAGCAAGGACAGTAGTTGAAGTTACGGATTTGAAACCTGGACAGATGGTTATGCTAAATTTTAACACAGACGAACCCCTGGAAAAAGGTTATTGGTAAGTGAATAATAAACACAACATTTATCTAAAACTATTTTTGTGTATTTTTTACTATGTGAACATATCCATTATAATTTTTAAATAATATAATAATTTTTAGTAAGTTGTTTTAATAAACCAATGTTTGTCATACATAAAAAATGTCAGATTTAGTCCTTTCCACTACCTTGTTTGTTGAGTTGTTAGCATACACTTCTAACTTCACCACCAACTTGAAAAACACCATTACTTTGCAACATATATAATGATTCTCTCCAACATAATGTATATTCTGCTGATATTTTGGATATGTTTTCACTATGTAAATGGATTTCTAGTACAGAAATCAATTGTATAATTAAACAAGACTTGAAATGCATTAATCAATCAAAGATAACTTATAATGCGGATAAGCTTAGATGTGAAGTTTTACAAGAACTTTTTCAAAGTTACACAGGGTATATTCAGATATTTACAGACGCATCTAAAAACAAATATGGCCAGGGGGCTGCATTTCATATTCCTGCTCTAAAGTACTCCGCAAAGTTCAAAAATCAAACTTGTATATCTATTATGTCTATGGAACTAGTTGCAATGGCACAGACACTGAAACATATAGAAACTATAAATAATTTTAGAAATCATAAGTTTGTTATACTTACTGATTCTAAAAGTGGTTTACAGCATATAGCTTGATGCGTCTCTGGAGAAAGAGGTGTGCAGATAGCTTATGAAATTTTAAAAATATTAAATTATTTAAAGTACAAATCAGTGCATGTGCGGTTGCAATGGATTCCATCACATATAGGATTGAGTGGTAATGAGGATAAGGCTGATAGATTGGCAAAATCAGCTGTATCGGAGGGGTTTGACATTAACATTATTCCACATTAAACGGAAATTGTAAGTAAATGTAAGCATACATGTTACAACAAATTTAAAGAATATTATGATAGAAGAAGTAAAGAGAAGGGGATCTGGTATAGAACTATTCAGTGTCAGCCTCCTCCGATACCATGGTTTGCAAACAGTAAAGTTTCTCAAAATCACATTGTTATAGCTCATTGTTTAAGATCTGGACACTATCCAACCAATAAATTTGAGTATCTAATGAAAAAAGTAAATTTACCTACTTGTGAGATATGTAACATAGTAGAGGATGTCCAGCACTTGTTGATGGAATGTGTCAAATATTGTGTTGAAAGAAGTTTACTGCTTGCAAAATACAATATCAATAAATTTGATGTAGGAGCTTTCGTTTATATTTTATCACACCCAAATGGAAATGCAGCGAAGGAACTATTTGAAATGTTCTTGTAAAACTTATAATTAATTACATAAATAATTGGTTTTCTTAAGCATTCATAGGGCTGGCATACCTGTATAGGTAAAAGCCCTCCAAAACAACAGACAAAAAAAAACTTTACCAACCAAGAGCGAGCTTGGCGTTAATTGCCGACCTGGGCCGACATTTTTTGTTATGAACATCTAGATCTCTGCATTTCTGGAATTGGGTGTATTAATTAAATCTACTCTGGTATTTGTAGCATTTCTTTTTAGTAGTATCATTAAATAATACTCATAATACAAACACATTATTTCCTTACTTTGGGGTTATATCAATTTGTGTAATTTGCCCAAATATATTTTTTGTTTGATAGCTTTGCACACCAATTAAAACCGTCAATACCATTTCAATTATAATAACATTTTTTTTCAAATTTTAATATGCTAATTGCAACTGCTATGTCGTAACTATGCCTACACATGGATATAAAAATATTTTGAACTCCTTTATATCCCAACATTTTGTGAATTTGGTGTTTCTGGAAATATTGCTAAAATTATATAATTATCACTGCCTGCTTACCAAATTTGAGCTCTGTATACATTTTGCAGTCACATCAATTGTTTGCTTGGTGCTTGGTTGGTGGTAACTCGTCTTTATTGGAGCTTGATTGTCATGTTTTTACATATAAAATATAACAAACAAATTTGCACACCAGGTATGACTTTAAACTGGATGAAGTAAGAAAACAAAGGACAAATTATGATCTTATTGGGACATTGTACTTGGGCCAAGATTCTGTGCCTCAAAATGAAACAAAGGTTAGGGTACATGATAAAATATTTAAAATTGAAGAACCAGTGCCCATAGCTGATAGAACAGATGAGTACAAGAAAATAATAAGTGAAATTCCTGAGAAAAGTAAGTACAAAATACAAATGCATTTATATAATTTCTTTGTAATTGTCATTCTATTCTAATCTAATGTCATCATTCAGTATAAAGTTAAAACCGGTTCTAACATACAAAAAGAGTTTTGACGCCATCGTAAATGAAGGTGGTCGTAATTTTTTCATTATTATTGAATTTCGAGTTAATATTGAGTAAAATTGGTTAATTTAGGTGGCAATTAGATTAATTTTGTTCAGTGAAAGTGCACAAATAAAATAATAATGAAGAAATTTGTGTATCGTCTATTTCCTCGCTGCCGTCAAATCTCACTAGACGAGCTTGAATAACGAAGCCACCGCTTTACTCAAGACCCTGACCTGACATGACTTTGTACATAGTGACTAATGACTGTATAAGAATTAACTAACTTGACATTGGCAAAGTAGTCGTGAAAAACGATCGAAAGCCATATTTATAAAAGAAGAAGAAGAACATATAAACAAATATATTCAAGAAATGAAAAAAATAAACTATATTAGTATTTTGTAATTTATCGATATTTGTACAACAGTAAATTTGTGAGTGGAAAACTCTACTTCCTTTTAATTCTGAATATATATTTTCGAATATTTTATAAATTCGGTAACACATAAAGATCCCTTAAGCTTAATTAAGCCTTAGTCACTAGCTCAACCTATTTTTTGGGTTTCGTCAAGAATTTGAGGTATTTTATTTTAATTTTTGGTAAGAAAAGCTAAATTAATTGATTTGGGTTAAAACTTGTGACTTAATTGTAGTTAAAAATAATTCGTGTTTGTAGGATCGCAGCCATTACACTGCCTGACGTGTCGTGATGATGAAGAAGCACCCTGTAAAGATTGTGGGTGCTATTTATGTCTAGGAAAAGAAAACCCTGAAAAGGTGAGTTCACAGAAAGAACACACACCAATCTAGTAATCAGTGTCCGAACGAAATTGTGTATATAATTAAATAATCACTTTCAAAAATATTAAAATATTTGCACACCGCAATGTGGTAGAATATGTTGGAAAGCTTAAATAATTCTGTAACAACTTACACACGCATATTCCGCAAATAAATATATATTCTTCTTTCTTGGTTTTTCTAAAGCAAAACCGAACTTTTGGACTTACACTCAGTTGCGGCGTAAATCGAAATTTACCTAACCATGTTAAGTTTCTATTCATACTGAAATCTAGTGTACTAGTTAACTTTTCATAGTCGCACTTACGTCCAGTTTCATAGATAAACAGTAATGTCGAATTAAATAAAAAGACAGTTAAAGACGGAGTTAACACATTTATTTATATTTTTATTAGTATGTCATCAAAATAATTTTAAATATAGATATTTAGGCGAGTACCAGTTAGAGGCGAAATGCAGCACAATAATTCACGAACGCAAGAATTGAATTTTTCCAATTTTCTAATAAAAAAAATGTTGGTAGGGATTGGAAATGTGCCCGGTTGGCGATAGGCTTGCCACCTATCACATTGTGGGACTTAGTATCTTCGGCTAGTCGTGGGTGCCCTGGTTGCGCCTCTGCCTACTTCTTCGGGGATATGGGCGTGAAGATACTTAAACTGGCCTAAACCGAAACTGAAACTTTCGGTCGGTTATTAGTAAAAAAGTTATTTGAAAATTTTAAAAATAGTATGCTCTGTTCTTTTTAGTTTCAAACTCTATATTATTATTATCTGCTATCCTACTATTACTTCTCAAGTTTTGGTTAAACACATCTTAACCATGATGGTAACAATTGATTCAGACCAAGTATTATTGAACCGTAATTACAATCTTTGCCATATCTTAATAATATTGTAAGTACATTTTTTGATTAGTAATGTTGAAATGTATTTTACCTTTATAGATTGTGTTATGTGACGAGTGCAACAATGGTTACCATATGAAATGTTTGACGCCTCCGCTTACTGAGTTGCCTGAGGAAGACTGGTACTGTCCCACTTGTAAGCGGGATCCCACTGACGTTGTCGCTCCCGGTGCGGCTAAACAAGCTAAAAAGACTAACTCTTCGAAGACCACCCGTGACTGGGGAAGGGGAATGGCATGTGTGGGTAAGATATTCAAACAAATTATATTGTGTCTATTTGTTGTGGCTAGTCTCCGAAATGCCTGAATAAAATTTTATGGGACGTTACTGTTAAAATACAGTTACTTTTGTGTAAATTGGTCAGACGGTGCTTTTGACTCTTCACTCTCTGAATCCATCAGGGGTCTTACAATGGTGTCGGTCTAAAGAGATAAAAGACAACCTCGTCGCACCCGCGATGTAGTCGCGTTTTGACCTAGAAGTAGTCAGGGTTACTCAGTTTAATATTATGTGATTTTTTTACTAAATCTCTTTTGTATTGTCCTCAGGTAAAACCAAGACATGTGCAATGCCCGCAAATCACTTCGGTCCTATTCCGGGAATAGAAGTGGGAATGTGTTGGCGGTTTAGGATTCAGGTTAATATTATTAACGATTTTATAATTATTATGACTTAATTGTGTTTTTTTAAAAGTTTAGTACAATTCGTGTTTTTAAATTACAAATAAATCGATGTAAATTTTGACATTGTTTATTTATGGGTAGTGGATGTGTTTTTAGATAAGCTTCTAGGTTTTAGCCTGTTTTAGGTAAGATTTGCCAACTGTCTGCGTTTTAAAATTGTTGTATAATTTTTCGTTTCAGCTTTCGGAGTCGGGAGTACATAGGCCTCCTGTGTCTGGTATACACGGTCGGGACGTGGAAGGAGCATACAGCATTGTACTGTCAGGTTGGTGACTTTAGTATTAATATTATTACATCACTCTCGTTTTCTGCTTTGGAAGTGAAGTGTTTTTGGTAGCATTCGTTATTTATTTAAAAAATAAATAGGGCGTGCAATCCGGACAAGTCGTTGCGAAACTCTACCATCTAGTCAGATGTCACGGTGTTGGTAACGGCAGCCAGGAAGGCACTTGGTCTATTCTGCAAAGGGGCCCGGACCAAAACGGTGATATTCTCATGAATAATTTAAAATTGTAAATAAATTTAACTCTATCTACCGTAAAATACTGTGCTTGTGTTATGGGTAATAGACGACGCTTCTTAATACACAGAAATGCATAAAGATACCAGAATAAGTTTAATAACACCCAGATTCTACCTACCCTAAGTAAAATATTTGAAAAAGTTATATTGAATCAAATGTTACTACATTTTAACAAATTAGGATTATTTCATAATAAACAGTTTGGTTTTACAAGGGGTAGATAAACAGTCGATGCTGGTGTGGTTTTATAAAAAAAAAAAATTATGAGTGTTGGGAGGATTCTCAGGATGCAATCGGGGTGTTTTGTGATTTGTCCAAAGCATTCGATTGCGTAAGCCACGATACGTTGATCAGGAAACTGCGCCATTATGGAATTAGAAATAAGGCACTCGATCTTCTGATTTCATATTTGAATGGAAGAATTCAGAAGGTTGATATTAATGGTAAAAAATCGACTGGTGCTGCTGTTACGATGGGTGTCCCCCAGGGCTCTATTCTTGGTCCATTTTTGTTCCTTGTATATATTAATGACTTACGTTAATACGTAAGAGACAAACACGAAATTGTATTGTTCGCGGATGACACTTCACTTATATTTAATGTGAAAAGACAACTGGGTAAGTATGACGAAACGAACAATGCGATTTCAAAAGTTGTACTCTGGTTCAATGTAAATAATCTTTTTTTGAATGAAAAAAAATACTAATTGTATTAAATTTTCAATGCCAAATGTGGGGCAAGTAGATACCAACGAACAACTTAGTGGGAACAAGTTGGACCTCATAGATTCTACTACGTTTTTAGGAATAACAATTGATAAGAAATTGCAATGGGGCCCACACTTTGATAAACTTGCAATTAGATTAAGCTCAGCAGCGTATGCTGTTAAGAAAATGAGACAATTAACTGATGTTGAAATCGCTAGGATGGTTTACTTTAGTTATTTTCACAGCATCATGTCGTAAGGAATTCTTTTCTGGGGGAGTTCTGCCGAAGTCAATACTATACTTATTTTACAAAAGAGACCCATAAGGGCAATTTCTAACCTAGGCCCAACAGTTTCCCTGAGAGAAAAATTCAAAGAAATCAAAATTCTAAATTTAGCATCCCAGTATATCTTTGAAAATTTAATGTATGTTCACAGAAATTCAAGTTCATTTAAAAGAAATTGTGATATACACTGTGTCAATACAAGGAATAAAAATAATCTTGCTGTACATGTGTCTCGTCTCCACAGAGTAAGCCATTCTTTCATGGGCCTATGTATACAGTTCTACAATAAACTTCCCAATTATATGAAAGAACTTCCAATTAATAAATTTAAGAAATGTGTTATATGTGAATTAAATCAAAAGGGTTATTATAATATTGCTGAATATTTAGCAGATAAGACTGCTTGGGATTAATTGCTCCTCATGCCAATCTCTTATAATATATAATGTATCATTACATAAATTGTTGTAAATATATTGTAAACTAAGAAAAAAAAGACAAGCCCGCTTAGTTTCTTGCCGGATCTTCTCAGTGTGCGGCCGCGTTCCGATCCGGTGGTAGATTTATTATTATATAGACCCGTCACAAGCGCCTCTTGTAGGTTTATGTGAAATAAAGATGATTTATTATTATTATTCGGAAATATAGACATCTATGTCCGTCACACAAATGTCTGCCTCCGTCGGGAATTGAACCTCGGAGTTAGGCGTGTACGCCTCCTTACCGTTTATTCTCAATTTTTGACTTATAAAATTCAATGAATGTCTTACAGCTAAAATTAACCAAATCTGTACATGCGTTTTCAAGTTAAGGTGTTTCTAAAGTAACGAACAGCATTTTATTACATGTATTATTATGCATTATTTTGGAATTTTATCCGTCAGGTGGTTACGAAGATGACGTAGATAACGGCAACGAGTTCACATACACGGGGAGCGGTGGGAGAGACCTGTCTGGGAACAAACGAACCGCGGAACAGTCCTGCGACCAAACATTGACGAGGGAAAACAAGTCAGTGATATTGCTTAAGTTTCTCACAGTCGGCACTTGCTGAAGTTACATTACGATTATTAAATATATCAATATTTCGCAAAAAGTTCGCCTTTTCTATTTTTAGCAATGTCTCAAGTTGGCGTTTTGAATGCGAATAAAGCTTTTCTTATTATAATCCCCGACGGAAAAAAAGTTGTTATAAGTTTGACGTGTTTGCGTGTCTGTCTGTGCCATCTTAACTTTTGACGGATGGCAAATTTCAACGTGGACTCAGAATATTAACAAAAAAAATATATTTGTAGGGTTTGCGTTAAACAAATAGTGATATTATTAGTTTTTTGACAGCTAACAATATCTCGGCAAACTAAATCGCAGAATTTTATTTTCTCTGCAATTCAACATGAACACTATGAGCGTTGCCCGGTTGATGTCACCAATTTCTTGAAGACAGCGAAGTTTAATATAATAATAGAATCCTGATATATTCTGACGTGATTCCGAGGTAGTGTTATGTAAATTTTCTCATGATCTGACCAGTGAGTGGTATGTGAGCTATACTTTTCGTGTACCTGTTCGAATACATTGTCTGCACACTTGCCTGCGTTGTAAATTTCTTTATTTTTTTGCCTCCGTAAATCTGTTAAAACATCGACATAAAAACTGACCTTTTTGGTTGCATCAAATTACAGATAGTAACGAAATTTTGACTAAAATCGATTAAGCGATTTCGTAGTTCTAACTACAAAACGTGACATAATTTTTTTTACACATTATTAGCTACTACCAGCTGCTGCGCTCGCGTATGATTGGGATGTAAGCTATCCCATCTTGCAAGTTGGATCAACTGCACACGGTGTGCAAATTTGAATAAAATTGGTAGATAAGAGTCTACGCGGACAAACAACGTGGCGCATAATTTATATGATTTAAGATTAGTAGATTACATATGTTTGTTGAATTACTAGGAAAGTTACTTTTGTGTTACTGGAAAAGTAGGTATATCTTTTAAAATTTCTTCAACAGGGCTTTAGCGCGTAACTGTGCCGTAAAAGAAATAAGCGAGAAGGGTGGCGACGCTGGTGAGAACTGGAAGCAGGGCAAGCCAGTTCGCGTCGTCCGCTCGTACAAGATGATGAAACATTTCCCTAAATACGCGCCTAAAGAAGGAATCAGGTACTTATCAGGTTATCAAGCACTTTGCAATGAATATTAGAACGTTATTGTTAATCACTACAAATCGATGCCGCTTTCTGCAGTCTTTACTAATGTATGCTCAAATCTGCGCAACGGATTTTGATGTGGATGTTTTTAATAGACAGAGTGATTCATCATTCAATGCTAATAGAGTAACATAGAAGTTTGTTCTCTAGTGCGAAGCTGGGACGGGCTGCTCGTACTCTCCTAAAGTACTTGTACTGTTCCATATAAATTTGATAGTATATAAGATTGTGGGCATCATTTTAGCAGTATCCTTAGTGATATAAAATCAAATATTTAATGAATAATAACATTGGGAAAGTCCTTGAATTTCAAAATGTTATTATTTTTTAATATTTGTACTATCTTAAAATATAGAAATGATAAGTTTACGTAAATCTATAATATGATTATTGTATTTATAACAGCTTTGAGGATGTTGGAATAATCGGACCATCAGACTTATATCCTTTTACATTTGTGTGGACCAGGATACGTGTTTTCAAGAAAGTTTCCCAATAAAGAGCATCAGCGTTGCTAACTTTTAGGCTAAGTTAAAAACTATATAGTAACACATGATAACTTCTCAAGTTACTATGTGTTACTTGTGGTTTTTGTGAGTCTTCGAGCACACTGGTGTAAGCTTTTTTTCTAACTGAGCCACTTTGCTCTATTATCTTGTGCCAACCGCGGCCGGCGTTTTCACACTTTTAGGAATATTTTTTTCTAGGATAGCTTTTCGAGACAATAAGCACTTTTTCCGTTGAATTTTGCTACTCGCTTGATAGTATTAGTGACTGTTAACACCTCTGACCCACTAATTAGTCTCCCTAGCTCTGGGTGTCACTTCTCATATTTGCTTTAAATTGCTGCTGGGCCACACAAATGAAAATATATATCCAATTAATGGCAGAGTCCGGGCTCCTTTGCAAAATAGGCCATATGCCTTCTTGCCAGGCAGCTCGTAAAAGGCGAGCATAGGCTTACTGTCATTGACACCGTGACATTTCATTAGGTGGTAGAGTTTCGCAACAACTAGCCCGGATTGGTACCACCGCCTTACCTATTCCTGTCGCCATAACGTCATGACGTGTTCCGGTTCGGAGGGTAAGGTAGCCGGTAAACTAACTTTTGCTCGAGGCCTAACTTTCCGGCCTCAGGTTGGCAACGCACCATTACCACTTTTGGTGTCTCTAGGTGGCGTGAATTTCTTACCATCAGGAAATCCGTCTGCTTGTTTGCCTTCCAATATCATAAAAAAAATATTTTTACAACCTTACCACAGAAAAGGTACAATTAGGCCATCCACGGCTAGCCAAAGACACTAAAGTCCCACAATGTGTTAGATGATAGGTGATTGATTTAAAATTTAAATATTTATAAAGGGCTAATTGAAATAAACCTCCACATATATCAGATGCAAACTTGATGTTAAGAGAAAGAAACTAATAATTTTAAAATATTGCTAAAGACAAATGAATTTGTTGATAGATACGATGGAATATACAAAGTGGTGAAATATTACCCCGAGAAAGGTCTATCGGGATACAGTGTATGGAAATATCTTCTGCGGAGAGACGACCCGAACCCAGCGCCGTGGGAGGCTGGGGCTAAGAAATACCCAATTGTAGTAAGTTTATATCATTACATAGTATAAAACGACTTGTACATAAGTCTTTATAATTTATGGTATAAAACAAAGTCGCTTCATCTGTCCCTATGTCCCTAGTTATGCTTAAATTTTTAAAACTACGCATTTAAATTTTTAAACCGTGCGAAGCCGGGGCGGGCAGCTGGTTTTTCTATAAATTAAGATTATTTATAAATTTTTTTGTATACTATTTTACATATTTAAAGTTGCATAAAACTACGCGGATTTGCTTAAAATGAATAATATATGTAACCAGTTGACCATTACTTTGTATGCAATACATATTTTTTAAATAAATATCTAACTAAATTGCGACTTTATGTGTTAACAATTGTAAAATAATCTAATAGTTATTCTGCTATTTTTGGCAGATACAAATCAAACAATCAGAAACTGAGCTATAAATTGTGTACTTATTAATGTTTCAATTTTGCGACATATTAATATAATAAATATAAAAATAAATGTAAAAGTGTACATAAATATAGAAGTGTATAAAAATTTGTTAAAATTTAGGAAGCCAAAGCGATTGCTCTCACGTTTTGCATTAAATTATGATAAGTGTCCCTTAAATCGTAATGGATTTTTGACCAAAAAAACTATAAACATATTGTTATGAAATGTAAATCAGCAATGATACTTGTACCACATTTTAAGCAAATAAACGATTGATTGATTGAAGAGTGCTGTGTAACAACTTGCTCAAGTAGGTACCCACTTCCTTACCTATTCCTGTTGCCTCTATGATAATGTCATTTTTTAATACAGAGGGTAGGGTAGCCAGTTGACTAGCAAATTAGGCCTAATAACTTTGTCACTTGTCACCGACGCACATCATACTATGGTAACACGAGAGACTAGGACGACGACAATGATGTCTATAGGCCACGGTTGTCTCTGCCAACGAGAGATCAGTATGCTTGTTTACTGTCTTTTGCTATAAAAGAAATACAAGTACTTACAAATTGTACCCAACATGGTGCACGGAATAATTTCTAGGATCGGTGAGCCATATTCATGAAATTTTTCAATTATATTCTCATAGTTGTTTTGGATAATCATGCTATGTTCTTGCTTGGTTTTAATATAAGATTGGTTAATAATATTGCTATACATATAATAAAATGATAATAAGTTACTGTTGCGAAAATTAACTTTTAGCGAGAGCGAAATACTTGTCTAATAAGTAAAATGTACAGTGTAAATGGACAATTTGTGAAGGTGTTTGGTTACTTATACCAGCAGATGCAAAAGTCGATGTTACTTTTTCTATAAAAGTTGTACTTGCAAATGCATTTTTGAATGCTATTATAATGTTATTGAATGTTATTTTAGAGAAATTTTGTATAATTGAACATACATACATATTTTCTTGTTAGATAGGCAGAGAGTATCGTACACTGGTAGAACGGATGACGTTCTTGTGTCTGAATTTTTATTGTAAAATAATAATTCGGTACGGGAGTGAACTTCGTGACGCTTACCAATTGTTTTAAAATCACCCAGGAACCGATTGAAATATACATAAGATTTCATCAAAATTGGTCGAGCCGACTAGGAGTTAGCCGAAAAATACGTCTAAAATATTCATTAAATAAAATCTCGCCTCGTCTATTGCCTTGCAATTAACCTAACACCTTATCTAAATGGTCAAAATAAAGAATATGTGGTCATACGGGATTTCAAATAGTCCTTAGTAATGAATGTTCAGATATTATTAGTACGCAAATGTGGCGCTGCAGTTTTTAAAAGTACTTCAAAACAAACATTTTTGAAATCGATAGCGAAATTTCTGACCTCCCTATAGTAAAGATTATGTAAAAGTTACTTCTTGTAATGCTTTGCCAAATGACTCGAAGGATACTCTCTGCGAAATGTCCTATATTTTAGTCACCATAGCTAGCTAGCATTTTACGTATAAATAGATAGATTACCCCTTAAAGAGTCTCACTTCAAAACCATGTTTGACGTTATGTCGTTATATCAGCTTCAAAAAAGCCGTTATATCTTAAATTTTGATTGGCATGCAAGAGGTTTTAACTAAATCGGGTATACTTGCTAGTGCAATATGAGACTCGACTAAATATTTTAAATTAGTTTGCGTTTTGTTCATTTGTGTCTTCTGTACTCAATGCTATTACTTATTTCAGAATAAGCCATATAGCATATAATTATATAAATTTTAGAAGGTAATTTGTGTGTGTGTGTGATCTAGCAAAACTGGCCTAACTTCTCATAAGTTAGTAAAAATATGTAATAGGTAACGTCTTTGCTTATTAATGTAACTGAATTGCTCGCTATCTTACAACATAAAAATTTAAGGATATATTAAGAAAACTATTGTAGGTAAGAGACAATCAGCGCGACGCCATATTATGACCAGAGCATATGGCCACGTGTGCCACCTTACTCGACTCCAATACGGAACATGAGAATACTGATGCCCTGCCCGAAAGATCTACTGCACAGCACTGGAGTACAGAATAAATGTTGAATGAATCGTTAGAAAAATGTAAAATAAGCCTTTATTTTGCTAATTCCGCGTAAGCAGTGTAACCGTTGTGGCAAATAATCCTCCAAACGACACAGAATGTGACAAGCCTAACTGACGTTCCCACCACCCACCTCCGCGACCAGCACACGACTATAGGAAGAGCTCGGGAAACAATATAAATTGTCACGTTCTTTACATGTGACAACCCTACCTAAAGTTCCCACCTCCCACCTCCGCGACCAGATCACAAATAGAGTCCGAACACGGGAAACAAAACCACTTGTCACGTCCTTCGCCAACTTTTTCGAAGCACTCACCACAGAGAACACCAAATCGCACTCGACGTACTTTTCGCCTCTACACCGAGGCATCCTCAGGAATTCGACCGTACCGTACAAACGACGACACACGAGTCTCGTGTGTCGTCGTGTGTCGTGGTCGCGGAGGTGGGAGGTGGGAACTTTAGGTAGGGTTGTCACATGTAAAGAACGTGACAATTTATATTGTTTCCCGAGCTCTTCCTATAGTCGTGTGCTGGTCGCGGAGGTGGGTGGTGGGAACGTCAGTTAGGCTTGTCACATTCTGTGTCGTTTGGAGGATTATTTACCACAACGGTTACACTGCTTACGCGGAATTAGCAAAATAAAGGCTTATTTTACATCTTTTATAATGGATTTCCGCAAAGTAACGCCTGATTCAATAAAATATCGTTAGAAAAATGTTTTGTAACTGATGATGATGTGTATTTTACCTGTCTACCTGGCCAACTACTTATTGCTTGACATTGTTTGAAACCTACTAACAGTTTGTATAGATAAAAAGCATTTTTCCCATTTTCTCTGCAATATTCCCTGTTTTTCTTTTCATGGGAACCTTCTCCAGACAATCACAAATTTAACAAAAAAAAAATAGCAAAATTGGTTCATCCGTTCAGGCATGATACGATGACCATGCAAAATGGGGATTCATGTTTGATTTATTACGTGTTATACATATATTTAAACTATATTTTGACTATCATGTTCGTCTTTCTGTATTTTTTTTAAATGTGAAAATCGCATAGTTTCAATTTACTTTGCGTATTTGCGATTTTGGTTAAATTTTATTATGCATTAAAAATACGCATTACATTACATTTTATTATATAAAAAATATTTTGCGAATTCATTTGATGATTGCTGATTGCTGTTGGCGATTTGTTTACTTTGTGACATTTTGTTTTTTTTTTTAGTATGTAACTTGTTATAGTTGTTATTTGCCACACCTCGCGAATGTGTGTATTTATCGATTACATTTTATAGATTTGTAAAGTATATAAGCAAGCAGTGTTCCTAATACTAAAAAATACATGTCGCCTGTAGAAACCAAACGTAGTAAAGGTGCGTTGCTAATCTGAGACTGGGAAATTAAGCTTAAAACGTAATTTTACTTGCTGACCTCCCCTCCAAAACTGAAACACGACAGTGGCGAAGACTGACATCATCGCGGCAGGATTTGGTAAAACGGTTTATTTTTATAAGTGATTGCTTTATATTTTTATAAGTAGACTAGCCGATCCGTGGAACTTTGTATTAACAGTTACTAACAGTTTGCATGGATTAGAGCATTATTTTTCTCTGCGATTTATTTTATATATCCCAATTTATTTATAATAACTAACTCTACAAAAAAGTCTGTTCGTCCATCCGTTTATGCGTGTTGGATGTGATGACAACGTGAAATGGGCATTCATTTTTAAATACATAGATGTTATCTTAAAACAATGCTCCTCGACTCATGTAATGGTATGTGAAAAAATATGTAAGCGTTGCGTACCTATCCTCTATTCCATTTAAAACACTTGGATTATTTGATTCCATTTTTTTAATTAAAAAAATGATATTGTTCTTAGTATCCAGATGGATATTTAGAAGCCGAAGCCGAAAAGAAGGCGCTGAAGGAGAAAAATGCTAAAAATGGTAAGGAGAAAAACGCTAAAAACGGTAAAGTGAACAAGAAGAGAGCGCTTCGTGAGAGCAACCAAACGTCTTCTGACTCCGATACCTCGCCGCCTAACAAGAAGCGGAAGAAGAAAGCTGGTATCTATTAATTCTAATGCATTTTATTTATGATTCAATACAGTGAACAAGCAGGCGGGTTACATAATAAACGAAAATCGCCACTAACGTGCGATTTATACCTGTTTGATAGAGAAGTAGTTAACTAAATTTTAATTTTAACTAAAGTGGCCTATTTTTAAATGCATTCAAAAGTTTAAAACTTTCTGGTTCACCACTTGAATCAACAGCAAAAAGAAGGCAATTTTAATTACATATTAATATTACAAAGAAAACAAAAGCTGACGGGTTGTCTGATGGTAAGAAATATACAAGTGGCTTTTAAATGATTTCAAAAAATTTAAGAGTGAGTTGCCGATCTTAGGCTGATGTTCAATAAAAATTTTAGTAAGTATCTTCGCGCCCATATCTCCGAAGTGGTAGCCAGGGGCACAATCAGGGCACCCATGAATAGCAATTTAATTTAGCAATTAGATTGATAATTTTAGAATTACATATATTGAACAATACAAACCATGGTAACAGGCAACCGTCGCCAATAGACACCGTAGATGTTACTGGTATGGCGTCGTCATCTTATAGGTAAAAAAGTCGGTATGTATGGTTACGTGTGACGTTCTACCGGGGACACAAATTTTTTAAGACGAAAATTGACAGTGGCGAGCATTACTTTACAGCGGCAGAAATTAATAAAATGTAATATGAAAATAAGTAGTGGTACTGTAGTACCATTCCGGTCGACCTGCTGACTAACTGTATTAGTAAAATAATCCGCTAAACTACATTACAAGATTGTCAAAAAACGGACGTTAAGGTCGTCATTTTATGATGTCGAAAACCCTCTTTTAATAACAAAAACTCTACTCTTCGTATTAAAAACCACCTATATTCTTCATCCAGGGTTTATTCTATTTTTTTACTAAAGTCCTTTGAATGGGTTTAGCCCGTTTGACGTAAAACATAATATAAACATATAAAAAAATCGCATCTGTAAATCCAAATGGAATGGATTAAAAATAAAAGTAAATATAACTAACATATGTGTTTAAAATTTATAAACATTAAATAAACTAGAACCAAAAAAAGTCCCATTGATGAAAATCTAAGAATTAGTTCTAACACTATTCTGGCTTCCACATCCCTTTTTATACAAACACACCGGTTTCGGAGACTCTTGACACAACCTGCGAATAACACCCGAGTTAGTTGTATGTGTAATTTCAATCTTGGTCTCTCCGGATATCTACGAGAAAAAGGTCTGCAAGGATAGGACAGGTTTGGTGACAATAAGTGTTGCATGGTAATCATTGTGCGGGATGTCATCAACAAAACTAGCGATTCTCTCGTTAGAAAACTGTTTCTATGACAAGTAATAGATAACCCTCCAGTTGCTCTTTACCATAGTGCATTAGTAAATGAACGTAACTTTTGGTAAATTTTCCAACCAAAAATTATTTTGAACTTTTTAATTTCAGCTTCTAACAAGACTACTGAAAGTCCAGAAGCCAAAAAATCTAAAAGTCCTGTAGCTAAAATTCCCAGTATGTTTCTGAGAAGTCCTAAAGTCAATAAAGAAAACAGAGGAGGGCAGGTACTCAGCACGGAGGAGAAAAACGCCATCAAAAGCGACACATTGAATACCAAACTTTGGGACGAGTGCCTGGAGATATGTGAAAAACAAGGGAAAAAGGTTTGTGATACACTTTTCTTTGTGATTTTATGACTCGAAAACGGGCTCATCTATGCAAACAAAATGTTTAGACTTTATTCGGACTATTTGGTAAATGGTTTATGTGAAGTTTGCAAAAATTTGGTCGAGTGGTTCTTCATTTATGACATTTTTTGATACAAATTAATTCAATTAACGGTGGATCGTTGCGTTATATTTCGGCCGTTCAGATAATGTGTCCTGACATCTATCAGTTAGTCACGACTAGTGATGGGCACAACATAACACTGAGTTCGTTACCGTTCTTCCAAAATGAACCGCCGCGTTATTTTTAAGATTATTTTCGTTTTAAATTGGCGGAACCATTTAAAATTTATATTTTTGTTATTTAAGTGAAAACCAAAAAAAGGTAATATTAATATAATAAAATTGTTTTATTTATTCTTTGTTACAAAGTTACAATCTGTATTTCTATGCAATAAATTACATCGAATTGAATGTGCGTACAGAATATTAATCAGACTCCGATTCGCTTGAGGAGGTGGTGTCCTCATCATCATCTTCGCCTACATGCATAATTATATTATTATCAATAACAGAATCAATCCTGATATCTCAGTCAAAATGTTCCACAATCAGATTTTTAGTCTTCTCAACAACCTTTGCCCAGTCATCTCTTGTGACTTTCCCGCAGGCTTCTTTTAATAGGGTCATCATCTTTTTCGTTCTGAATGGCGAGGAAGTATTGTTGCGGGCGGCGTAACCTTTTATTTGAGCCCAGATTAGCTCAATCGCGTTATATTGGCAATGATACCGTGGAATTCTTAGAACGCGATGACCGTACTCCAGAGCCAGTTCCTCGATTTCGTATCGCACATTTGCCGCTTTATTTTCTTTAACTAATTTAATTAGCTCTGCTTTTAGCATCTGCATGTTTGCATCAATGCCTTTTGTTTGTGACCAAGCCACCATTTCTTCTTTTTTATTAGCTTGGGTAGGTGGTTTCTGTATCTGAACTGAGTGATAGGAGACATTATCCATGAATATTACAGAAGGCTCTGGTAGGCTGGGCAAAAGCACGTTCTGGAACCACTCTTTAAATGTTAGTGACATTAATTTCCTCGTGGTAGTCATTTGTGGTTTTTGATTGAAATGCTAGTAACGCGTTCTCCACAAAGACGTATTTTGCAGAACCTGCGTGGCATATTATTAGACGGGCCCCCTTACCCATTGGTACTTTCGACGTCGACGTGTGATTGGCGTTTAGCCATGTTTCGTCAATGAACACGACATTATCCCAGTTATAATTTTTTTTGCTTCTCTAAAAAATTTATTCGTTTTAAAATTATGCCGTATCGTTCTAATAAAATATTTCTTTTGTCTGTTTTTTTATACGAAAAACCAATTTTTAAAGTTTTAAAGTTAAAGCAGTTTTATCCCCGCTAAACAGTCCAGCTTCTCTTAACGATGCCAAAAGCTTCTTCCTGTTGAGATATTCATTTCTGGAATAGTAACCATACATATGATTTCTGATTGCATCGGCGTCAAAGGTATCAATATCTGTCTCGGGTTTAGTTTTACGTTACTTTTTCGGAGTATGTAAAATATTATCTGCCATGCCAGTAAAGCCGAACTTTTCTTTATTAATATTTGTCATCGTTCGTTTGCTAACTCCAAGCGCCTGAGAGACACATTCTTGTACTTGTTCGACAGGTACCAGGGGTCGGCCATTTTGCCGCTCCCGCTCAAAGTAATCTTGCAGCTTGATGATTAACTCACGGGCACCACTTTTATGTTTGTCCACGTTTAGGCACTACTATGCACCAAAAATCACAAAAACACAATCGAAGTCCGATTTAGCGCCGATGTCAGTTTTAAAAGCAGAAACAGTCCATTAAACGAAAAATATTGTTTACCAAGTTATTTGACACTCAGTTTGGCACAGTATAAATAA
>NJDC01000115.1:394045-404666 GCA_002245475.1 Calephelis virginiensis
AAACGAAAGCCGGGTAATCAAATAAAAACAGATCGAAAACACTTGAAGAACGTGGTCTATGCGCGCGAAACGACAACAGACGACTGTTTTAGCGTCACAAAATGGCGGCCCATAACGCCATTTGGGGTTACCGTTTTTAATCTAAGTATAAAAATGCTAGTAACGCTATTTGGGGTTACCATTTTCAACCTAAATATAAAAATGCTACTTTATTTCGCGCGTTCGGTTTGGTCGTAGTTTAATTTTTATATTTAATATAAATTATCTAATAGTCCATTATTTTCAAATTCTTAAAAAGAAAAACAAAACGTATTATTTTATAAAATATAACTGTATAAGAACAGATTACGATACTATTATTGTTAGTTACTATTATAAAGCGCTGACAAAACCTTGTAATAGCGCAGTTTAGATTTAGAAAAATATTGTTTACCAAGTTATTTGACACTCAGTTTGGCACAATATTATAACATTAATTGATTATTGATATAATAATGTTGTTTCAATGCTCATCAATTGTTAAAATGGTAAACAACCAGCAATAATATTTTTATCGTAACTGCAACGCCATTACAAAGTTACGTCGTCAGTTCAATCGCGACGTGTCACGAACGCGTTCTCTGAACGGCCGTAGAATAGTGGATATTTTTATGTCATATTGAGACTTTTTTCTGATGTTTTTTTTTGTTTTTTGTTTTGTTGTGTTATGACATTCATGCGGTCAATCAATTATTTACTGACATTTTTATATATATTTTTTATATTTCAGTTTACACGTAGCGAAGCACGTACCAAAGCACGGCCGCTAGTATACTATAAAGTTTAACTGTTACAAAATCTTAAAATAGCTTCGATATTACACTTGATATGTTTTTGACCAATGTTACTCTGACGGTTTGAATTTTAATGAAGTATCTTCATGCCCTTATCCCCTTAAAAGTAGGCAGAGGCATAACCCTGGCACCCAAGCCTATAACAGTTCTTTGCCTGTGTTAAAAGGGGGCCTGTGTTATCCTTAAAAATCATTATATTATATTTTAAAAGTTATAAAAATGTGACTGAGCCCCCATCTCCTGGGGATTTGCAATGTGGTTGCCCAAAAGCTTGTTACTCGCTAGGCCAAGTGCTAGACAATCACAGAGTTTATATTGTATCTACGTCCCCTATGGCAAAGTAAGATGTACATTCACGTTTGTTCAACCTGCAGTGGCCTGTTAACGTTCGGATGTACGGTGTGGCCACGCGTCGCCATGCGCAATCGACGATATACGATATCTAAAATAGTACGTCTACGTATTAGTCGTAATATTTTATCATTATGACATATTTAGTTCCTATCACAATCTGTTCTTTTCTGAATATACTTTACGAAATAATGTCGGAAGTTTCACGTCTGCCAGGCCCGTGACGGCTCAAATTTTTTTTAGCCACCGAAAGCCAAAGAGGATAGCCACCTTAATTTGATATTAAAATGTTTTCTTATAGATTAGAAATGAAATGCTTGTGATGTGTAATTTCTAACATGAGTTGGCTTTGTTCCAGGAGTTCATAGAGCACGTGACGCAAGTTTTCCTCTGTATTATATGTCAGGAGGTAGCGGTTAGCCCCGTAACGACGCCATGTTTACATAACTTCTGTATGGTAAGTAAAATTCATAAAACAGTTCCTGTTCAGCAGTAATCGCCGTATGATTTAATGGCCAGACAATACATAAGCACCTGAGCAAGTATTACAATTTGATTTGGTCCTAAAGTATGCAAATTATAAGTTTGTGCTATTTCGAGGTGTTTTCATAAATAAAAGTAAATTTTCAAATTTCGTGATGTTATTTTAAATTGTAGGTAGTAATATTTTATATTTTTAATGATGATACACTCGTCTCGAAGATATGTTAACGGTTTTAGTTATATAGCATGTTTAGTTTGTTTGTGAGAGGCGTAAATAAGATAAGATGCTTTACGTGCCAGGCGATTTTGTGAAATTGAAAAACATGGATCAAAGAATTTGCAACAAATTTTGTGTAAAAAATAGAATTAAGTGCTTAAAAATACTTGAAATTTTAAAAGTGGCATGTGGTGAGAGTACTCAAAGTCAACAATATTTTGCAAGGGGTTCAAGCTTTTCACAGAGGGTCGTGTGTTTCGTTTTAAACGAATGCTCGTTTATGAATACCAGTTGATCGGGTATTTTAAACCGTCTCTAAAATTTTTATATATCAATTTTAATTATATATCAAACCGTGGTGTTTGATATATAATTAAAAGTACAATGATGAGGCCGTCAACATGAGCGAAAAATTTTGTGCATTATTAAGTATAACACAAAACGACTACCAGGATGTTGATAAAATTTATGTGGGACCATCAATCACATTTATCTTTCTAAAAAAATAATTATGAAAACGCGACGTGACGTGGGCCCAATGAAATAGTCGGAATTGCATTTTGAAGTTTTACTGCGCTTAATTACGGTTTAACATTATTTTTCGTACTGTATTTCAGGCGTGTATAAATCTGGCTTTCAAAACTACAAAGTCCCAGAACTGTCCATGCTGCAGACAAAACCTCGCCAAAGCGGAGCTCCAGCCAAACGAGGAACTTAAAACTGCTCTTAGAACTATTCTTACAGGCTACGATGCCGGGAAGAAATAGCTTTAGTATTCTCATATATTTAGTAGAATACCTCTAAATTAGATTCGTTTTAATTAGGACACATTGAATCTCTATGAACAAAATATAGACAGAAACACGGATAACCATTTTGTACAAATTTAAGAGAGAGGCATATAATATATAAGAGAATAGTAAGGATAGCGTTATAACGCTATCCTTACTATTCTCCACTTCTTATAGGCTTAGATATTTGTCTTATTCCGCAACATCCAGTCAGCGTATCTTGGGTCTCTTTTGGTGTTTAAATATTACATAGCAACATATTACATAGCAAAAAAATAAATCCGATTTTAATGTTTCTGCTCATATTTTGTTAATAGTAGTGGCTATTATAACACTTAATTTTAATTGGTAATACTTAGTGAAATTCTAAAGATGAACTGTCATGATTTTTTTAATTTAAAATGTATTGCACAATATAAATAATTGTGAACGTAAAAGATGTGTTAATTTTTAAGGATTAATTAATGAGTTTTAGACACCTGAACAGATCTAATCGTTTGTCATTTTTGTAAGAAAAACGAGCTGGAAATTCAAAAAATATGCAATTTGTAGTCCGTTTTTGCATTTCCGTAAAATGGAATCGGAAACTTAAATTTAATCCGGATAATTTTTACTATCCCCAATCCAGATCCAAATGATGAGTGTTGTTTGATCTAGGAGTTTAAAGCAATCTTTGGGTGCGTGAGAACATACTAGTAATATTCTAAGGTTAATTAGCTCCGTTAATAATTTTCTTCAAAATTGAAATTCACGGATGACAGAAAGAAATCGTATGATAGATTGGTAAAGTACAATACAAGTAAATATTTAAAAATAAAAAATATTTAAAAATTTTGGCTAAAACCCTGCTCATGAGATAGACCAGTATCATGTATGGTGCCTTTATAGAGGCTTTTACTATCAGAAACCTGCTTGTTGGCGATCTTGTAGCTTAAAAAAATACACTTATTCTGGAATGCACTTAAATGGATACGGATCGGACACAGTGTGTCTCTCAGCTCTTTTGTGTGATGACTGATAGTGTTAGGTTGAAACATTACTTTCGTTTCAGCGTTGGTTTAAGAATTATTGCTCTTCGTGGAGTTCAGTTCGATAATTGTATGTTTTTAACTCAGCGATTTTATTTTACTTTGAGATTGACTGTATAACTGCTAAACCGTTATTTACCAAGCAATGCCTGTTCTTGATAATATAGCTCACAGAAAAAATATAATAATCAGTTTCCATCGTATTTTTATTCTACAAATAGGTTAAACTAAATCACGTAAAATATATTCGTCCTAGTATAGACGTTAAAAACAGTTTTTTTCCAATTGTTTTTTTTTTATAATAAGCAAGAATGTTGGCCGAATAAGTCTATATGCTTACCTATCTTCCGGCCCGGAATAATGACAAGCACTAACGCAGAAAGAGGTAAGTGGAGCGATAGTACAGTACACAAACAATATATCTGACTCCCATAAACTTAACTATACTTTTAAAGTACTGCAAGTAAACCGCGCTTGCTGCTCCACTGCTTTCTATTACTAAGTTATCATAATCCTATCAGTGTTTTTTTAACATTTTCGTGTAGTTTTTTTAACAAATCTATAAACGGCGGTCGCCTTATAAAAAGTACTTTGCGCGTTCTATATAGCCTATTGGCAGTAATTGCTTTATTCAATATAACCATCCGAGTAGCAAACGAACATTGAGATGATTTAAAATCTGTTTTAACTAACAGAGTCTTTTTCATATAAATTGGACGTAATTTTACACATGGACTTTTGGAACTCCTCGCACATTTCATAGGTAAGTTTCTCATAATGGGAACAATTGTTTTAACTCAAAAATGTTTAATTAATGAGATATTATTGAGCTCGTCAATGTAATTAGTCCTGGTACACAAGTTTTATGCTGTATAATATTTTAACACATCATGTCATTTAAAAGTTACGTTTTAATAATAAAAAAAACTGTAAAAAAAACAATGTAATGGTCAATTAAGTGTAAGTTTTATGATATAAGTTATTTATACGACTAAACATTACCTCATATGTGTTATTAGTTAAGTTATGATGTGTTTGGTTGCAGGATGTATTTGAACTTCCTGTCTTTATATTGTTTTATCTGAATAAATTCATTAAACACCATTTATTCGAATTATTTAATAACTTGAAATGTTTTACATTGACGGTATGATAGCTACAAAAACGACGTAGGTAGCAGTATTGGATTTTTTTCACAAAATAATATTATATATACAAAGTGCGCTAGTCCTAAACTTTCGAAATAAACAGGATTTATTTTCAAGTCTACTACTGGTTTCACAGCTATCTTTTCCATACCAAATCCAACGTCGTGGAAAGATATTCTAATTATTCCTTATGTGTATAGGTACGTCTCATTCTGTGCCATTATGCACCCCCTGTATAGCTAGCTATCAATCCAGCTTCATACATTTGTCTAACATGTAATTTCCCACTTTCGTCACAAATATCAAACTTTATTTGATTTTATATATTATATGCGATAGTTTTAAAAATAGTCCAATTGTATTGAAGCGAGAGTTGGCTATGTCAGAAAGAGCATGAAAGTAGGATAAATGCGGTCGAAATGAGAGTACTACGGAAAATCTGTGGTGTAACGCCCGCTCACCGCATTCGTAACAGTGAGATCCAAGAAAGAGTGGGATTTAAAGAAAGTATTGGTGTTAATATGCGCAAGGGCATGCTCCGCTGGTTCGGTCATGTGGTCATGTGGGTCAAAGATTAACAAAGCAAATACACGATGCGAATGTAGATGGATGAAGGTACCCGGGGAGACCAAGGTTGACATTCCACGATCAGATTGCTCGGATATTATCCGAGGGTGGAGTCAAGAGTCTCCGAAACCGGCGTGTTTCTATGAAAAGGGTAATGAATGTGAAGGAAGCAGGACAGGTTTGTCAGGATCGTGAGGTCTGGCACTCGATACTCTCTGCCTACCCCGTAAGGGACTTGGCGTGAAGATATGTATGTATTTATGTATGTACAATTGTCTTACCTGGTCTTATTAATTACTAGCGCCAGATTTTCAGCGTTAGCGTTTCTGCGACATTTTATAAAATAAACGCAATGCATACTTGGCTTTTATTTTACTTGTCACTATATCGGTGCTGTGTTTACTCAGGATTTGAAGGGCATACAACGTGTAAGTTGTGTCAGTGCTCATATAACCCCAGTGGAAAGTTTTATACGAGTAATAAGAAGGACTGTGTTAGTCCGCGCTATTTTTTACTAATTCTATATTTCCAAGGTTTCGTACTTTAATGGGTGGTTTAGAAGCACCCTCTATCCGACGTCACCACCACCGTGACTAGCAAGACATGGAGAACAATTCGGGATAAGTCAGTTAGTCATCAACGCGGTAGTAGTAGTAGCTTTCTTATAATAAAATATGAAAATAAAACAAGAAACTCAACCAGCTTTAATTATATTTAAAAAATTATCAGTAATAATTGTTCTATGTTAAATAAACTTAAAGTTTCTATACATATATAATACTCAACGTCATATTAAGTTCTAAGTCAATCAACAACAATACATCTACAACCACAACAATTCTGAGCACAATATCACTGGCAACTAGAACGTATTATATACTTACAATTTTGTAAAGTCAAAACGCACAATCCTGTTAGACCTTGCTCTCATGCAAAAAACCCTCAAATCAGTTATTTGACAGAAATACAGAGGTGAAGAAGGTAAGAAGTGAAGAAAAGTATTCTAAGCTAGAATTTTAATTACTTGGCTATTAACTGACGATGTTTTTCGATGGCGGATGTTCCAAAACTAACAAGTCCCTTACTTCAAGGACTTACAATTTTATCTGAGTCCATATAGTCAACAAAAACCATTTAGGAGGTAACAAACATATGCCATCTACTAGATCCCAAGAAGTGGAAATGGGTGAACACCCACCCACGTGAAAAGAACCGAATAGACTGCCAGATTGAGTGCTGTGGGAAGTCGTTATGCTATTATAAAGAATGGTAAAAGTATGTCAGAGTTGTCTGACTCGTTCTCGTTAAGTAAGCATATTATTAATAGTCAGAATCCTTACGATTTAAGAACATTCTTGATAGAGGGCAAATTATAATAAATCATTTTTACCGATAACACCTGTGAATCGTTACAGATTATTGCTTGTTTATAGGAAATGGTCTATATTTTTTGAAAAATACAAAAATCGTCTTTTGGTTATTTCCAGTTCAGTTTATAAGTTATAAAATTTGTATAACAATTTTCTTAAGGTTTAAAATTTCTGCTTTTTTGTAACATTCCAAACTTAATGTCGAACTTTAGTGTCCGTATATGACCACACCTCATAGCCGTGGCTCATATGTTCAAACTATACTAGAAGCAAAAAACATGTTAGTGCGTTTTGACATTAAATTTATTTAAAAACTATATCATCACAGATTATTCTTAAAGAGCGGAACGATAGACTTTGTTTTTTAAACAAAAGTATAATTTTGTGTTTTAAAACGTCTCTTATAGTAACACCATGAAAATAAAAATAATGACTATATATAGGAATATCTCGTCTGAATACAAAAATAAATTGATCTAGTACTTTTTGGTATTGAAACAGTATAAGGCGTATGTCACAATAATTTTCTTAAGATAGATATCATTATTAAAATAAATAGTTTTTGTCTTATTTATACTTAAATAAAATGCCATTTCATAATATGTTTGATTCAATAACACTATTGGACATTGTCACATTGTCAGTATTATATTCTGAATGGTAAATTTTAGAATAACATTAATCCACTTTTTTCTGTTTCATTTGTGATGTATACTAAATTAAAAAAAATCATTCTAATCGTATTTTGTACTTTAATTAACAATATCGTAAAAAAATCTTCGGTTGCTATTCTAAGGTCTTTGTTAACTGTTGTTTGCGCGTCACTTTTCGAATATGTTTGGAAATTGAGATATATTTAAGAAATATATTTACTTGGAACTATTTCTTGCCTCAATTTTGAAGAATTTAACTTTACGCGTTGAACACAAGTAACATACAGTAACAATGACCTTGGTAAAATTATATATCTTAAAAAAAACTACTAAGTGATAACGTATCTAAGCGTATGAATGTATGATATTATGCAAAAATGCTTAATAAAATACTACCAAAGCATTATTAATCGCGTGATTGTTTTTAAAACATCTACGTTACAGCAGTCATCATGTAGAATGTGTTTGTACTTATTGCGATTAACCGTCTTTCTTACTTTTGTACATATTCACCGTATTCGTATATAAAATCTAATCGGAACTTTTTGTAAATATATATTTAACGTATATGTAAATAAAAACACAACATAAAATATGGATAAAACATATAAATCATTATTTACATTTAAAAATATACTATATATCGGTCACTCATTAATACCCAGTAAAGTTAAAATTATACATGCAACTGTCTATATTCATGTCAAGATTGTGTTAGATCTAATATCTAAACAGTACCTCGATACAATTTTGAAACCCACTATAATGTATTTAGGGTAACTTCACAGACGGCCCGCGACTTCTACAACTAAGCCTAAATTATTAAAAGTCCAACATGGACTCTTATTGTACTTATATGCCACGGACGGTTCTACATAATGGCACTCACTAAAGCTATTTCGATGATTCAAGGCGCTATACTGGTGGTGTTGGAAAACTTCTCGATGATTCCTTCTAGTGATGTATAGGTGCCTACGATAAGTCCAAGAACACCGAATAACACGACCATAGCGTTTTTTACCATCATACGGATGCGTTCAGATTTTGATACGTAGTACCAGTATGTACAACTTTGGATGATGGCTGGGAAAGCCAATCCCAGAGCGGACAAGCAGAGGGCACCAAACAGTGAAATAAACAGATCTAGTTGAGGAACTGCCGCTGCTAATCCAACTGTAAACAAATAAATATATTGTACTAGTTTACAAATAGTTAAAGTAACGTAAAGCAATACGCTAACTAACCCGGAAAACTTTGCATCGTCTGACATTGACAATGACAGTTTTATATTATATATTTTACCAGATTTTTTTCCATAAAAAGCTTCCTTTTTATTATAAATGTAGAAGTGATGATATAAATGTAGAATTTTGCAAGTGATGGTGTCACCAAGGTAAAAGGGTTAGGGAGACTTCGTGAAATATAAAATAGAATATTAAATGGCCTTTCTGATCGAATTTACTTTCTTCTTTTTAATAATGCTATTGCTACAAATAAAACAATAACCGCGTGGAAGCATCTGCTTCCACAATCAGTTCATAACGTCGCTTTCGATTTCACTGATGTGTTTGTTATCATAGGTACATATATCTATTTTGTTCTATTCCAATATTTGGTATCTGTTGGCGTCGTGTATATCCTACAATCAGAGAAAAAAATTCCTTTAGGCCTTTAGGATCCCACACTACCGTTCGCACATTTTTGTGTGTTTACCACACGCGCGGTTGCTCCGCCAGTTATATACGAATGCAATCCTTTCGTAAAATGAATTCTTTCGTAAGCGAGCTTTTCAGTCGCGGCGCAAGACTTTTTTTATATAATTATGTGGTTGGCCACGCGAGATTTGAATGTGTTAGAAAAAACGTGAAAGTTGGATAAATGCGGTCGAAATGTCTGATTTTCCGCTTGCTGACCGCATTCGTAACAGTGAGATCTGATAAAGAGTGGGATCGGAAAAAGTGTGGGTATAAAAATGAAAAAGGGCGTGCTCCGTTGTTTTGGTCGAGTGGAAAGAATAACAGATGAAAGATTGACAAAAGAGATACCTATAATTGTATAGGTATTGACGAATGTAGTTAGATGTTGGTCCCTGTGGCGGCCTATATATTGACATTCCACTATTAAATTTACCTGATTTTATCTAAGGTGCTGTTAAGATTCTCTAAAACCGCCGTAATTGTATGAAAAGAATGAGAAGGAAGCTATGCAGGTCTGCATGGATATTTGCCACTCGATACTTCTTCCTTCCTCGTAAGGAACTTGGTGTGAAGATAAGTATTTTTTTCATAAGATAAAATTTATCTAGAATCGATTCTGTCATTTCCGCCTGACTCTGTCATGTTCCAGTACGGGGGGAGGGTAGTTGGTAGAGTTGCTCAATTGGCCTAACAACCCGTCCACCTATGACACCTATGGTGTCTATAGGCCATGGCTATCTTACCATCAGGAGAGACGTGTTCATATTCGCCGACCTCTCACATAAAAATGTAACTTACATGTTATCAATACAATGACGGTCCTTAGTAAATATTCCCAGATAAATCTGTGAGAGCTGTTGAGTAACCGCACGCCGATGTATTCGTTCCACAATATATCTATAGCGACGTAGCAGGCGAGCCCGTGGGTGATGAATATGGCGAAAGCTAAGAGGCATTGAACAACACTCGCGAGCCTGTAACAATTATAAAAGAAAGTTGTGTAGTTTTTTTTATTATATTTTAGATTTACAAAGTGCCAACATCTCGCTTTTATAGTCTGGTAGTTCGGTGTTAGTGCTTAACAAATGAGGTCTCCAATTTGATACCCGAGTTGGGCAATGTTTTTTTAAATTTCCTAATAAAACCTTTGCGCGGGATTGGAGTGCTATAGCTTAGGTTGTAAGACTAAGTACCTTAGGCTGATTGTGGGTGTCTTGGTTACATCTCTGCCTGTATTTATCGGGGATGGAGGCGTAAAGATACTTTTTTTATTAACAAATTTTTTTCAGTGTCAGCAGCGTAAGAATATTCGGCAGTGACTTCAGATGATCCAAATTAGCTGTTTAATCATTAAGCAATTTTCCATTAGCAAACGAAACATTTATTTAGAGAAATGCGTCATATCTGTACTAGATTTCTTCTAGGAGTGGGTAGGCAGTGATAAATGATTCAATTAATTTTTATTTTTTATTTTTGGTACTCG
>NJDC01000115.1:411541-456564 GCA_002245475.1 Calephelis virginiensis
GCATCAAAAACAATAACAATTGGGGAATACTCTGGCCCACACGATTTCGCGTAAACCAAATTGGCACCAACATCTTTTTGAAATTGCCCCAACTTGCTGCAAATCAATACAATAGTTTATTAAATTAAATAAAAACAAAACCATAACCAGTACTTATAATAATATATGCTCGATGTTATATACTTTTATATAGTTCAGTAGCATATGAAATTAAAATAATAATAAATACGAAAATCCCCTGTATTAATAGTAGTATTATATTTATATAGCAAATAACAAGTATCATATTAGTATATATTATATAACAGTTAAAAAGTATATAGACGATCCTCAAACGCAAAGCATCTACAAAAAAAAGGAAACATATAAAGAATTTAATTAAATATAAAACAAAATAAAACAGCTACATTAAACCAATAACCCAACAAATAAAAATCCCATCAGATATAAATTAAAACAAGAACAACAAAGGCTGTGACCACCCATGTCACAGGAGACTGCCGATGTTCACCACTCGAACATCACATTAAAAAAAACAGAGGACCAAACACGGAGAAACCTCAGTGACTCAGGTTGACAATATCTTTAGATGGGTTAAACCTTACAATTACAATTGATGTGATGAACTATGCTTAATACATTCAAATCTATTCAGACATAACTTAAAGTGTAATAAATAAACGTTCATACACGAATCATGATTACATCACTTTTTTGGTCAGACTTGTAACAAAAGCATTAGTTAAGTACATACAGCTCAAATACATAGTTCTAATGAAATACACGTCCAAGTCCCTGCATCTAATGGTTATGTATGTTTTGGTGTTTCGAAACATTGCACACATTAACATACAAGTTTGCTTTGCCACAGTTGTGATATTTCCCTCGAGAATTCATTCAGATCAAGGTGTTCTGGTCGAAACGTGTCATTGACATTATGATAGGTATAATATTTATCGTCATTTACAATCATTTATTTCTAAAGCCGAAAGAAAACTTGAATATGAACTTTTAGAGTCGCATGCGCTTTTGGCCTTGACCTCATTCTTCATTTATAATAATATTATATCATATAGGTTATTGACCTCCTAAGTAAATAAGACATACATAACAATGCATGCAGTGGCATAGGATTTATTATCCCTACTCATATTATAAATGCGGATGTAGGTACATTTAAATATGCCAACTTTATTGTGGTAGGTATTATTATATTACTGTTGCACAATAGAATAGTTTTCTGTACAAAAATATGTTTTTATGGCATTAGACAGCGCACAAGCATATGGCTCTCCTAATGGTAAAAGATAACCACGGTCTACAGACACCAAAGACGCTTCTTGTACAACTCCACCGGCTACACTACCCTCCGGACAAGGAATAGGTAAGGCGGTAGCCGGTAGGCATTCTACCACCAGTAGTGTTACTCAATGGCCATGAGTTGCCTGGCAGGGACGCAGCTGGTCTATTCTACACATAAGACCTGGACTACCACGGGGAAAACGTTTCGTTTCCAAATCAAACAGCTACTCACTTATTTAACAATAACATAGAAATTGATAAGATATTTGTTATGATAATGGGCTGCAATTTATTTCGATATCTCAACTGGTTTCTACAGATGATAGAGCATTAGTTCGGCTAGTATTGTATAAAAATAGGTTTTGTAAACTAGGAAAATCAGTACCTGCTTTTCAGCTTTCGTAAGTCGAATGAGGTGCAAAAGTGGCTACAGTACATTAAGTAAGAATTATAATTTACAATTTATATATTCGGCTAGTCATGGGTGCCCTGGTAGTGCCTCTGCCTACCTCTCCTTCGGGATATGGGCGTGAAGATAATACTACTTCTTAATATAATATTTTATTACGCTTTTGTGATTGGTGTTGCGTACGTGAGGTCTCGGATTGGAATCCAGGGTCGGTTAATTCGTAATGTGTTATTCAATTTTCTAATTTTAACAAATGCGATGGCGATGGGTTGCCACCTATATTTAGTATTGTAGAACTAAGTAATTCCTTCTGCTCTTATGGATGCTCTAGTTGTATCTCTATCTAACCATTCGTGATAAGGGACTGACTTAATTCCTTCCTTTTATTTTTTTTTACGAAAACGTATTGTATAAACAAAGCGTGTAAATGAAACAAGACACGTCCAAAAATGGCAGTTGTTAGATATAGGATAAGCCTTGGAATTTTCACTGCAATATGCCAGGAAATCAAAAAAAAGGAAAAACCGAAGGTTATCGGTCCGTATTCGTCCGATGGAAACTATGTAAGAATACTGCCTCGAGTTCGTTGCATCGAGTATGGCTAAAGAGCAATTGGCAATTTAGAGCTAGAAATAACTCTGTAGGGAGCTTCAATTGTTTAAAATAAATCATTATTGATCAACAGAACTAAAATAGAGGCGGTATTTCTGCGCATATTCTTTGTTTTTTTGCTGTAAATCATAGATAGTGCCTGATTGTTGGTTAATAATATTAACCATTAACAATATTAGTTATTAATATGAACCCCTGGGCAAATACTCACGTCGTCCATTTCCAGTTTTATACAAATTTCCATATTTATATTATTAGCCACCCCAACAGACGTTATCGTTACGTTACGTCTTTATTATAATTAGTAAATTTCTCAATTTTCCAAATCTCTGCTAAACTTAATAGTAGAAGATCCCAACCTGCATCGACCTACTCCGAGCTGATAAAAGAACGAAGCAAATATTATATAGTAAATTTAATGTATTAGAAACCTAGACATGAGTTGCCTAAAAATCTTGCACAGAATATCATTAATTTTTTTTTAAATAATTTTCACTTTCCGATTTTTTTGCAGACAACCCTAATTTGTTCGCGATAAAACAGCCCTTAGGTTTATATAATTATATATAATACTATTGTCCAATCAAGTGATAGTAACTGGCAACTATTTATACTGGCAGCCCCGGTAAATAACAGGCAACTTAACTTCTGCACATTTTATACTTCTTGTACTTTTAGTCAAGATAAAAAAAGTATTATCTGAATGTTGCAACATTTGATGAAAAATATAAAAAAAAAATAAGGAAAGAATTTTTAAGCAATCCATTGTAATATATTTGCATATTAAAATGGGTTAATATATTTGCATACTAAATTCTTTATTAAATATGTTTCATCCTATAATCGGCTTGGTGCAGGTCGACTTATATTCGGATATTAAACCATAGTATTTTTCTCTCTCTATGAACCTTTTTCAGACAATGATTTACGGCCAATATTAATAATCAATCCTAATCCAAAACTTGTTGTCCAAGATTGATATTTTGATCCATTTTTATGTTATCGCTTGCCAATAACATATCTGTGGATAGGATAAATATGGCACTTAGGTCTGGGATAGGCCGCCGGATACGCAGCTATCTAGATTGCTTGAAATCCATTAGATTGAGATACATTATTAACATTGGCCGTAACTCAACAAATAAATAATAATTATGTAGCGAAACTGTTCTATCCGTTCACGCCAATGATGACCAATGGAAATGAAGATTCATTTTTCAAAATGTACACAGATGCATTTAAAAATCCTTTTTCTCAAATTTAATTCGATTTTGATTTTGCTCATTTTCAATTTGCTTCTGATTATGAATCTAATTTATAAAATAATGAAATTATTATACCAGGCATACCTGGTTCTTGAGAGATAAAATAATCCGCATAAAATTGAAGGACCGGAAACTTCTAGTACAGCTAAGTATATAGGTACCTATTATAAAAGTAAAAAAAATCTGTGTCTGTGCGTTGAAGATATTTCAGTAGAAATAATTTAGTCTGAAACTATTCCTTTTGGAGTTTCCTTTGTTGCCGCATCTCTTGATATGTACTGAATGAATTTTTGCCCAGTTTTCACTACCTGAAGGAGCCCTACTTAAAATCTAAGCCATATTGTAAAAGTCGGTCACCTACAAATGTGTCTTAAATGAATAATATTCGAAGGCTATTTGCTGAGCGTATGAACTCACGAGAATAACTTTGTGCATACAAATACAACACATACTAGTAATATCAATCAAATACATTAAAGAATTGATCACCATATCGAGTGGTCTCCTGAACGGATGGACCAATTCAGCTAATTCTTTCCTTGTTGTGTTAGTAATTGTCTGGAGAAGGTTATTATGAAACGAAAAACTGGCAAAATTGGAAAGTAAATGGGCAAAAACAATGCTTTAATCCATACCAACTGTTAGTAGTAGTTCCCCGGGTCGCCAAGTACACAATAAAACTACTACGTAGCCAGGAAGTAAACTAAGTAGCTTGTTTTAAAAAGCAATCCATTCGAATTTCTAGTTTTTTTTTCCTTTTTTTATGATATTGGAAGGCAAACAAGCAGACGGATTTCCTGATGTTAAGAAATTCACGCCGCCTACAGACACCAAAGGTGGTAATGGTGCGTTACCAACCTGAGGTCGGGATGTTGGACCTCGAGCAAAAGTAAGTTTACCGGCTACCTTACTCTCCAAACGGAACAGGTCATGACATTTTGGCGGCAGGAATAGGTAAGGCGGTGGTACCAATCCGGACGAGTCGCTGCTAAAGTCTACCACCTAGTAAATTTCCTGCGAATTTCATTTTCAAGGGTGAGTGGAATTTTGGAGGAGAACCAGTTGTACTTACGTAGTTGGGTGATCCACAACTCTGTTGTCATACGGCTCATATTCTTCTACTTCTGTGAGGTTCTTCTCCTGCATATTAACAAGAAATATGCCCTTGTCGCCCCGCTTCTTGTCATCTTTTACTGGTGATAAACTGTAACAACATAAAAAAAATATTTAAATTGTTATGTTTTAATAAAAAAAAGTATTTTCACGCCCATATCCCCGAAGAGGTCGGAGAAACACCACCAGGGCACCCACAACTAGCCGAAGATAATAAGTCCCACAATGTGGGGGGTGGCAAGCTTATCGCCAACCAGGCACATATCCAATCCCGAGCAACATTTTTTTTATTAGAAAATTGGAAAAACCATATTTCTTACTGTTGCCCGAAACGGGAATCGAACCCGGGACCCCATTAAGTCAAGTCCAACACCTAGACTGCTAGACCACAGAGGCTATAAGTTTTAATAATATGTTTTAATAATTGCACTGATAAACAAGGAGAGACGTTATATGTGTGATGTGTCTGATTGTGTACATGTGGTGTACGAATAGGACAATGTTGGACAAACATATATAGAGACAGGCATTATATATTGTTCTTTAGTAAGAGTTACACTCAGAGTGTTCAATTATCTTTTAATCTTTTTACACAAAATTATGGCTTAAAGACATTCTAGACGGTTGAACACACGCCTTCCAACAAATGAAACCTTAATTCCAACTTTGTTTTCATCTTCCGATTAATATAAAATTTTGATTAAATCTACAGTCTAGACGGATGCAAACCAATGCTTACAACTGTTGTTTACAACCGTCTAGAACCCGTATTAGTGATAGATTAAAAGGTAATTGAGCTGTGTTAATTTTTTTTTATATAACATCTGTGAATGTATTTATTTGTATTGGTATCGTTGACTTACCCTTAACACAAGCACATTATTCATTTATTTCGGTGTATATTTTTTGCAGAAGTATTTATTATTTCCGGTAAGTATACCATTTTGGAAAAATGAAAAAAGAAAAGTGATCAATAAATTATCTAAAATTCTTAAGCCATCCGCTGTCTATACCTTTGTTATAGTTACAGTTGGATGTTCATGAATAATATGATGTGGGTGGGTTTGGCCCTGTGCACAGATGAAGGCCAGAACTACAACAATACTGTCACAGCTAACGGTGTTACATTGTACCATTATATCATAGTACCTATTTTGTAATAATTTATAGCTGCATACATATAAAAGCTGACAAAAATCCTTTATATGTAAATAAAACACAATTATAATGATCCTCTGCATCAGACCGTGCTTAGCGAAATATCTTATTAACTCAAAAGTAAAAAAGTGTTTATAAGGCGATGTGTCTGCAAAATAATAGCAGCCTTGTCATTACAGCATCTACAAAAAGCTTGTGAAAGTCTGCTCAAAGTTTTGGATATTGAGTCAAACAGACAAATTTAATAATTTGTGGCTATAAATATTTTGTTTAACTGGCCGTATCACCATTCGTATATATCTATAGGTAACAAAGTTACCTATAATTATACAAGAAATCGATTTCAATCTAATTTTACTAACAATCTTTTGAAATTTACTATATCTAATTACATTCGTTTTCTGGCTGTAAAAATGATTATTAAAATAGGACAAAAAAATCGTAGCAAAGTTTTAACTTATAAACAAAATACACACATAGTTATGAATAAGTGTATATATAAATGCTATAAAAAGTTTTGACACCTCATATACGAGTACTTGCTATTTTCATACGCCGTCTAAATTTAGTTTTTCTTCATCAACCGGAAGTCAAACAACCTTTATGTTCCATTAAAAATAACTAAAACCTTTGTCTATTTATATATTAAATCGTCACAAAATTAATAAACACTAAGACTTTGAACTTGTGCTTAAAGTAGTTTTATTAAAAATAAGAAAAGAAACAGCACTGATTTGTTGCAGTTGTGTTTAAATTCTGTGCTTTGCCATTGCTTAGTAACGAAACATGGTTAGGTTATTGATTTACTTTTATTTCAACCTATTCGTAGTAACTTAAAGCACTACTCTTTATACTACCACGAATAGAGTGAAATAAATATACAAAAAGAAACATTACATACTTTCTGTATAATGTTCATGCCAAAGATGTTAATTATATGTCTTTATTGGTCTTCAGTAGACTCCGCCTTAACAGCTGCATTTAAAATGAGCAATTAAAATGGCTTTGACTTAAAAACCCTACTAGAATATGAAGTAGGTCAAAGTAGTTTGTGGTATAAATCGTTTTTGATTTAAAAATTTGTTCTTAAGTTCATTCGGTCTAGAATAAACTTAGTTTTAACTTACTATCCTCTGTGGTCACAATTATTGGAAGGTGACGTCACAATTATGCCATAGAATCTAAGTCGCAGCATAGATACAAGCGCTAAATATTTTTATAAGTAACTACCAAACGCCTGTGGTTTTACATGCAAGCAATAAAACTTTTTGATACGACCAATATTTTTTACCGACTCCAAAATAGAAGAAGGTTTTTGTACCCGATTACTCGACAAACAGATTTTGACCTGGGAATCATGACCTATTTTATTAAAAGAGACATTAAAATTGGTTGGCTGAGTAATCGCGTAACAAACATACAAAAAGTTAATTGAAAATAATATACGGTCAAATTGAGAATTCCGCCTTTTTGCAGTCAGTTAAAAACTTAAAGACTAGTCCGCTAAATACATCATGATGTAGTAACAACTGAAATGTAGTAAAAATCCTGAGCATTCCTTTACTTTTTCTAGGGCAAATATCTATGTTTATATTTTCACCAATTTTAGAAGCGGTTGAAATTAAACGATGTAATAAAATAACAGTGGCCAAGTTATAAACAAGGATATAACCTTACGGATTCGAATTTAATAAATAATTAATTACCTTTGCGGAAGGAAGTCGTCGGGTTCGAAGGTAGGGTTGACCATAGGTCCACTTTGTTTGCGGGCCCATTCTTCTGCTTCCTGCAAAAAAAAAGATTTTTATTTCAAACAATCAATCAATGTATAACATACATAAATAACTAATTATCACTTGAAAATGTCCAGACTGAAGTTTTAGTCATTTATCGTATATACAAATTCATCGTTTCTGTGAAACTAAGTTTGTATATGAGTATCATGAGTCATGACTCATTTTAACATACAAATATACTTGAAGTTTTTGAGTGAGGGTTATTATTAATATAATACTCCGTGGGATATTAATATAATACACATTCCCTTTAGTGGGACGTCCTTGAAATATTTTTTTGTTTGCTAAGTTTTAGAAAAATAATGATCAAATGTTATGGCTTTGCTATTTTTAAACTATGTTACCTTATCCTTACTTTAATTATTTTCAATACATTATTTATTGTTATTGATTTATTATATTGTTTATTGTCGTTTTATTGTTGGTGTAAAATTGAGAAAATGCCGAAGAACAGTCCCGTTAAAAAAAGAATAGACTATCTGAGTCCCTATCACGCAGCTCGTAAGAGGGCAGCACTCCTGGCGGTGGAGTGTTGTTTTGCAACCTGTCAAGTTTCGATCCGGTAAACTTGCAATACCCCAGCCACAGATTAGCGATGCACCTATAACATCTGAGGTGTCCAGCGCCAACGGTTATCCCACACCACCAGGAAAGCTGTAGTGGTACTCATGGAAACCTACGTTGATATTACTTGACCAAATCGCTCGGGTATCATCCGAGGGTTTTTCTAGGTATGCATGTTTATTCACACTAACTTCGTAACGCTGAAGTAACGCCTACTAACTATTTATGTGAAACATTATTATTTTTCTAAAAAAGAAGCAATATTATTTTTCTGCAATTTTCCCGGGTTTTCTCTTCATAAGAACATTCTCCTGACATTAATTAAAATAATAAAAAAATAGCAAATCGTTTCATCCTCTTAGGTGTGATGCGGCGATCACGCAAATGGTGATTCATTTTTCTATAATATATAGATAGATTAGATTAATCTGGAAAGTCTTCGAGTAGACATAGCTCTCTAGGATTTTAAGACTAGATGTTAACGCTCTCTCTATTTTAAGACTGAGACTAGTGAAGGTAGGATGGTTAGTGTAATAAAACGCACAGTTAGATACGTAATGGTGTTCTAATTTCCACAGGAAATCTGTTTTGTATATTGTTTGTAAAGACCTAGTACCAGAAACCGCTATACGCCTACGTCGCCTAAATGGCAACGACATTGAAAACATTCTAAAGTATGTTATATTAAATATTAAATGCTGACGACCTTTAATAATGCTATTATCGTTTTGGGGGCAGCTATTCGTTTGAATTACTTTTCAACCAGTTTCGTTTCTCGCACGTTGGCCTTTATGTAGGAGTATTCTGACCTATCCCATTACTGTCATAAATGTGCAAAGCAAGGATTTTTATGTGACAGGTCTTTTTATATATTCTTCCATCCAATTGTAAAAAGAAAAAACAGTATCACAATATTTTAATAATTCTTGAAGGCAAACAAACAGACGCATTTCCTGATGACTAGGTACTTGTTTGTAGATACACTGGTTTATAACCCGCCGCTTCGCTTTTGTTTAAGGCTTTAAAAAAGCTACAAAGAGCGATTGAGACTTGTTCATGAAGGTTTCCATATTAATAAGTAACGTAATGTAAAAGTTCTTGTAGTTTATATACAGTAACTGTGGTTTACGATTTATGATGGTTAAAAAAAACTACTAACTAGGTCTCGTTCAAACCAATTTTCGGTGGAAGTTTACATGGTAATGTATATCATGTATTTTTTTAAGTTTTACCATTACCTTATTTTAGAAGTTACACTGTGGAAGGCTAACATTATTCAGAAGTATCTCTCGCGCAAACAATTTAGTTTAAAATTCAATTTTCATTTCAATATAATTTTTGAAGACCTATCCATGGATAACCCGCACATAAGGGTTTGATAAAAAAAATAGTTTTAGTTTTAAGAATGGGGAACCCTTTTCTGTGAAAATATTTACGCGGTTATCAAAATAATATATTTACTTCAATCAAATTTCCACAGTATAGTTCTTTTAGTTTCAGAAAAGTGTGCCTGTGACATACAGACGAATAGGCAGACAGACTTGACGAATCTATAACGGTTCCGTTTTTTGCCCTTTGACTACGGAATCCTAAAAATAATCCTGTTGTTAATTTTAATATCTTTAAGAATATATTTACTTAGTTCCCAGATCTTAAGTAGTTTTCGCGTGAGAGTGTATAAAACAAACTTACTTTCGTATTTATGACCATTTATATTTCGTAGGGATGACCCTGACTAGCAGCTCTTATTCTAGTTTATTGGCCACCTAACTAAAGCAGAACATGACAATGTTGAGCAGTGACGTGATCTCGACAGAGTAGATAAGGCAGTGGTACTCGTATTTATTGTTACAGTGTTAGTTTCAATGGTATCTGTGAAAGCCTCTTGGAAGATCATGATATATATAAATTACGTGTCACGTTGTTTGTCCGCGATGGACTCCTAAACAAATTTATCGATTTCAATCACATTTGCACACCGTGTGCAGTTTGATCCAACTTAAAAGATAAGATAGCTTACATCTCAATGATCAAAAAAATTGCCAGCCGAGCGAAGCCGGAACAAGCAACTAGTTTTATAAACAACTAAGATTTGAATTATTATTATCTACGAGGTTAATCATAATGTTTTAAAAGAGCTTTATAAAATGCACCTTTAACAATAGTATGAGAGGGTAAATTTAAAGATTTTAGAAGCCTAAAGTCGAATACTACGATTAGTTTTGAACAATAAGTTTTGTTCACTGATGGAAAATTACCAAACGTTAGGTACTATAACTCGGTGGCAATCAATGTTTGTACAGTATACCTATATGAATAACACGTGTCACTAACGAACGGTCAACAACTAACAAGCCAAAAATATTTGTTTTCTGAGAAGCCTATTGGGAAGTCGTGATAAATTTATTTTGCCAATGATATTTATTCCTCAAACAATTTCGTGGTGGGCGCTAATCACTAAGTAATGTAGCTTCAACAATAAAAATTGGGTGTCATTTTTCGTCAAAGCTCCTTTTTTTGAATTTTGCAATCTTAACTTTATAAATAATAAAAAATATAAATATTTATGCATATGTTAGATGGCTTGTACAAATGTAGAGACATTCCGGATTTAAAATTATTTGGGAACTTTGGTACTGAGTGTTGTTATGTATGTAATTAAACTAATGTCTTCAAAAAATATACCATAAAACAAAAAGCATAATAATGTAAAACACGTACCATAAAACAAAAATAAAAGGATTACGCGTAAATTAATTATAGCCCAATTTACATTTTGACTCTTCACCCTCTCCACCGGAAGCCCCGTTAGTAAGCGCGAATGTAACCTTAGAAAGTGTCTACCAGATGAATTTTGTTACGATCTGTTTAGTAGATTTGGCGTGAATCAAAGTTAATATACAAATATATAATAATTCTAAAAATTTGTTCTGCTGGCCCTTTTTAATCGCCTCCACCAACTTTTTTAAATGTCCTTACATACATACATATCTTACGGGGTAGGCAGAGAGTACCGAGTGCCAGACCTCACGATCCTGACAAACCTGTCTTGCTTAAATGTCCTTAATATATAAAGTTTACTCTTCTACAGTTTTATTTTATGTATTACTTTATATATAGTTTTATTCTCTGTACCTTTATTTAGTCAAAATACATAAATTGTCTACTTCACCGTAAGGTTGTCTGGCCGAGAATATACGCAGTGCTAAGCTAACTATTGGAATATAATTAATGTGAAATTATCTAATGTTCTCATTGTTAGTGCACTATAAAATATTCATAAATTTAAAGATTCAAAGAAAAAAACTATATTCGGAAATCGATATTTTTTTACAAACATACATACTGTCATGTCAAGTTCCTTGCTGGGTAGGTAGAGCGTCAAATCATGATCCTTGTAGACCTGCCTAACTTCTTCCACATTTATTATTCTTTTCATACCAACACTCCGGTTATTTTGTTATTATTTTTGTACACAAGACCAACTAGGCATTGTTATAAAAATATAATAGAATAAAAGAGGTCGCCAGATGAATCGCAGGAATTGTATCCCTTCCGACCTTAATTTTTCAACCGTCCTCAAGAGTAACGAGTGGCATCCTGTCTGGCGACTGGACACGTGACAATTGTTTGCAGGGTTGCTCTGTTATCATTCTATTACATCGTCAGGGTTGCTTAGGGGTTACTAAATTACAAAAAAATAGTACATCGTCTGTAACTTAGGTATTTTAAAATAATTTGAACAATAACTACATTCACAACAGGTTATTCTACTGTTAAAATCCTGTTTAGTCTGCTGCTCTTTTTTTCATGTACTGCCTTTTTCTATAAATATTAGCTGCATGTCCCGGCTTCTTATGGATAGTAATGTTTTGATCGTCACCTGAGACGTAAGCTGTCATCCCATATTTCAAGTTAGATCATACTGCACACGGTGTGTAAATTTGAATAAAATCGGTTTCGTAGTTTAAGATTCTATCACGAACAAACACCTTGCCCCGTAATTTATTCATACTAAGATATTTTTAATTTAAAGCAAAGGAAATATACAACAAACCTATAAGTTTACCACTTAACTTTTTAAAGCAGTAATAATAATAAATAATAGTAATAATACGGACACACAGTTGCAGGCAGCTACAATGTTGGACCGACTGTACTAACTTCTTTCATTTTGACTATATTAAGTTCTTCCATCAAAAGAATGCAGTGTATATCTTGATCGGATACCACTCTCTATCTGGCCGACTTTCCTTGCAGACGAACAAAAAAGCTGCGTTAATATAAATTTAACATTCCATTACCTAAATAATGGAATTCCCTAATTAGAAGGTATGTCCAGGAGGTTATACCTTAATTAAAGAATGAATTACTATTCTAGGGTAACTAGTACGCTTTCGCCATCGACCCCCTGTTCATTTTCCATCGGGTTTTATATGAAAAAAAAAACAGCAGAAATCTATTTACCAAGAAATCCATCTTATTTGTCTTTTTGTCCCGTAAAAAACATAGTGTGAGAGGGAGTAAAATATTGCGTGCTGCTACTGGACTGTAAAAACAAGATAACGAATGAACAAATATGATTACTTAAGCCATTAGATATATTGACATTAACAATTTACAATTACAGAACAGTTTACTTCAAAGTTCTCAAGGAAAACCCAACTAACTGTGTCAATTTATAATGAAAATCAAGTTTGCCTTCATGCTTCACGACTTTTGATCTTATAAACCCGTGAGATCATCTAATTCAGTAAATCTAAACCTGAAGAAGAAGTCTGGTACGAAATATAAATAACTTAAAAGTTTATTATGCACCTTTTGACTTTGCTATCAATAGGTAAATGAGATTGATAAAACAATATGTTGTTCGTTTTAACATGGCTAACACATAGACAACTGTTGTTGTGCAATTATGTTACTTACCGGCCATGACCCTAGGCACAGAATAAATAACTACAGTTCACGCAAAACTTAAATGTGCCTCCGAAGTAGCTAACATGTCGTTGCGTAGAACTCGTTTAAAAAACACGACATTTTCCTTTTCTTTACTCGTGTGGTATAGGGCATGTGCGGGGAAGGAAGGGATCGTATCGCGCTCTAGCTCATATTCGTTCATTATCGTGCTTCATATCTTTTTTTCTTGGGTACAGTTGTGTAAAACTTTTGTTTTATGTTATACTAAGTAGGTGACACAAATCTTAGTGAGGATAAGGCCTCAAGACACTACCATCCAGATTTAACGGACTACGATAGTAGAATAATCCAGTCAACTAAACGTCTAGATTACCACCAGCAATCGGTAAGGTCGTCGCATCCCAACAACTAATATATCAATAATATACAAATGTACAATTCACCCTTCATGGTACAAAATAATCACCACACATGTCCTCGAGGTTTTAATTATGCGTTTTTCTTATAGGATTAGAATGCAAACAAAGAAACGGGTATGCTTATCCTAAACACCGAAGGTAAAAAGAAAGATATAGGCAAGGTAAAGCAATTGTGGGTTGCAACCAGAGCGGAACAAAAGTGGTGGACACTGATGTTATAATGACAGGAATAAACGAGGGAATACCGATCCGGGTGGACCGTCATATAACGATACCTTCATGTCTCCAGTCACAAAGTTTGTAACTCAAGTGACGCAAACACGAATCTCTACAATTTAAAAAGTAAAACTGCAAAAAACCGACTTCGATTCAAATAAGTCAGTCATCAGGTACACCAAAAATTAAGTATTTTTCTTGATTTGATCCAGATTTCGTGGCAATGGGAAAGCGATTACATAAAAAAATATAGGAGTCAAAGATGTAACCTCCCCGTTTTTTCAAAGTACGTTACAAACAGTCCTTAGTAGTAACGTATCAGTAGATTTTTATCAATCGGAGGTGCCAACTAGTATGTTCAGCCTAATTTTTTATATTTTAAATTTATTTTTTTACCCAAAGAGCTTACATTCAAATACTGCATGTTTGTTTTCTAGACTTTCGCACTAGTAAAGCTAAAAAGCAGGATTTAACTGTATATTCTTTCAAAGTCTGTGGCTTAGGCTCAAATTTAGCTTGACAGATACGTTATTACGAGTAAACTCGGAAATCCAATGAAGTTATTTTTTGTATAATAAATACGTAGCCAAACCACGGACTTCAAGGCTCGGTCAGAATTGAAAGCTGGTATTACATGTGATGTATGAGTGGAGCAGATTCCAACACGTTTCATTGCTCTAAGGGTGTGTTCACATGTTCGCAATGACGACGCAAGCGTTTATTGGCTAAGCAATGTTTTAACTGTTTCATTGCTATCTTTGTTGCCAGCCCGAGAAGATAAGTGGCCGATTTTTAGCATTCTCTCACTTCAATACAATTTCATAAACTTACGGACGGACTTAGGGACGGTTTTAAACATAAGAGAAAATAGGAAAAACTGTGAGGAAACTAGGAAAAGCAACATTTTAACTTTTCCCATACAAACTGAAGGGTTGAACCGAACGTCACTGGGACAGGTAGTTTGCTATAAAACAAAAAACAACGACTGTGTTTTGATCCTCATAGTGGTGGTTTTGGTATAGGCTGAAGACCCCATCTGACTAGCGAGGTCAGATAAAAATTATAATCGGCCTAAAACGTGGACAGGCGTGGAATGGTCGCCATTCAACTCAATTTTTCGTTACATATAGGTAATAGGCTATATTTTCATTCCTCTTTGCAGACCTTTGAAGATTGATTCTAAATTGATTAAAAAAAATGTTTGAAATCGGGTCATTAACAGTATATCAAAAAAAATGGTCCAACAGTTTAGTCGTGAAAGCGTAAGCATGCATACAGACTTTTGTATTTATAATATTACGATAGTATGGATGGAAGTCATGTTTAATCTGAAGTCATAAAAACAAAAAGAAAAAATGTAAAGTGCGGACACATATGCGTCGTGTGAAATGTGCTTTATGTCTAAATTTTCACACCATCGATAAACATCAGCGATTTTATTAGCCATTAAGTTTCTGTCATCGGTATTTAAAACTATGCTCGGAGAGACTACCAACGTTTTACTAATTTTGAAGACGGATATAACCTACCTACACAGTAATTATCCGCATGTGTTAGAAGTACCAGCTAAAAGTAAATACCTTTAGCAAATAACTTTTTAGTCGTACTACATATTATAAAGAAGTGAAAGATTTGTTTCTGTACACAGCAGATGTTAAAAAAATAATAAGTAGCGAGTCACCGAAATGTTAATCTGAATTCGAGTGATACATACTAATGGCCAATTTTAATAACCTATCTAAGATCAAACATATTGCTATTTTAGATTAGTTATAAGGCAACCACAGTTATTTTTCAATGATTAACAAAAATGTCTTAGCAACAAATGTCTTTTTTCAATACAATTATGAACACCTTGAACTAGAAAAAAAATACAAGTTAAAATCTAATTTTCACTTAAATAAAAAGTATGACAAATTACATTACATATTAAAGCGCACTTAATCTCGCAAGATTGATATTTCTATTCCCAAGCGTGTTCGTCTTCCAAATTCCAAACGTTATATATATATATATAAGTATATTCCAACGTTATAATAGCCTTTCTTCCATTATTTTGCTTTTATACATTTATTAAACTTATTTAAAGGTAGATCTCTAATAACACTTTGCAGCTAATTGTTCAAACGTATACCTTGACCCAAAAAGGATTTATGGAGACGAGTTTTGTATACTTCTAGATTATTTTTGTTTCTCGTATTTACATCGTGAACATTAATTTTTTTTGTAAATATACACAATTTTATTTAACATACATTAAATTCGCATAAACGTATCGAGAACTCAAAGTTAAAATAGTTATTTCTTTGAATTTTTCTCGGAGGAAATCCCTTGCGTTAAGAATATAAAGAGCTCTAATAGCTCATTTTGTAATACAAATATAGTACTTATATCTGCAGGATTTCCCCAAAGAAGATAAGTCCCGTAAGATATTAGACTACGAAAATGGCTAAAATTCATAGCAATTCGGGCCATTTCAATATCTGTTAATGTTCTTATTTTTTTTACTGCAAACGCTGTTTAACTAAGCCTTGTATTATCAATTGTTATATCTAAAAATATAGTGGATTCAGCCAGATCCAGTTTAGATCCATTCAGTAGTATATTGGATTTTTTTTCACCCTTTGAAAGAAGATTGTTAACTGTGAACCAATGTACAACTTTGAATATCGCATTTTACACTTCGTCATACTTACCTAATTGTTTTTTCACTTTGAATATAAGTGAAGTATCATCCGCGAACAATACAATATCGTGGTAATAATATGTAATAAGGTAAGTCATTTATATGTATTACAAATAAAATTGGTCCAAAAATAAAGCCTTGCGCTAAGCCTGTCGTAACCACCAAACCTCTGACCTCTATTGTTTAAGTAAGAGCTTTGGTCTTAATTCCGTAATAGCGTAATATCCTGATCAAAGTATTTACACAGTCGAAAGCCTTAGAGAGATCACAGGAAACACCTAATTCATCAAGTTCTCCCAGGCTGCAAATACATTTTTTAATAACTACGCCTGAAGCAATGGTTGAGCAACCATTGATAAATCCAAACTGTTTGTTATGTAATTGTTTATTTATATTAAATTAATAATGGTAACAATTTATACAAGAAACAATGACATTTCACCTCGAAACATCGAAAGCTCTTAAACAAATATTTAATGGCATTTGGTAAATGACTATACTAAATGCAAGGTTTTTTTTGTTCACTTAAGATGATATTATATTTGAAGGTAAAAACACAGTATAAATATGAAACGATATAGAAACTAGCTACAAAATATACTAAACAGCAGACACAAAAACATTTGCATCGACGAGATCCCTAAGCGGTGTTTGCGGACTGCGGTGCTGCAGTAGATGCGTCAAGATGAATAGTACCGTTGTTTATTTTTTGCACTTTGCGCAATATTTTTAAAAATGCATCGAGCGTATTCGTCTTTTGCTGGAGTCAACCGACGCCATGACTAATTTACTTATAATATTTATATATTACGTCAATTACAGTAAAATTCGATTGATTAATATTTACAGAATAGTAAATACTCAAAAAATATTGCATATGCAATATGCGTATTAGTGTACGTAAGTATTTTTAACCGATTCCAAAGAACTGGAGATTCAAATTTCGACTGTTTTTTTAAATTCTGTACGTGAAATTTATGATTACTCGATCAATAATGAACTGATTTTGATAATTCTTATTCAAGAAGTCATGATTTATCAAAATCCATCTGGTGGTATATGAGTTATACTTAATAATGTATAAATTTTTATTTATGTTGAGGACATCATCAATGATGATTTATTAATCAGGCTTAGTTTACTGTTTCATATTTGTACTGTGGTAAAACGGTAAACAGTGCCATCCAACATTGGTGAGTGTTTGTATATTCTTCGCAAACACTTGAAATGCTGTCAGTTTCTGATTATTGGACAGTTGTGGGCCAGTGAGTGGAAAATTACCAGAATAACAAGCCTTTATCTCTGGACTCATTCGCGATGTACTCAGTGTACAGCCCTGTTTTCGTTTTCATTCTTTACTTTATTAAATTTCTTTGTTTTTATTACAGTCTATGTAGTTCTACAGTAATGTTTTTTATACGGAGACAAACAAGCAGACGTATTCCTTGATGTAAGAAAATATACATATCGCCTGAAGACCAACGATGTTAGTGCTATGGTGTCGACCCAAGTTCAGCATGTTAAGGTTTTGCGCAGGTAATGCGACAATGTCGAGTACGTTTGTTTAAAGTTTAAGAGTTTAAACTTTAAACTCTTATTATTCTAAAGGCGACTGGTTAGTTTGTTTGTTTTGTAATCGTAAAGCTCTGAAACGATCGCGTGGAAAATGCCAAGTTTTTTTATAAATAATATGGTAGCGAAAAAGCAGATGGGTCTCCTGATGGTAGGAGGCAATCCTTCGCACAAATATTACCACGAGACCTTAAATACTCTTTGTGCGTTACTACTTTGTATGTGAGTAAGTCTAGTGGCTTCCCTATCCTCCAGCAAGCGACAAATGCTGGTAAAAGTTGATAACGTAGTGGTACCATTCCAGAAAAGCTACTGTAATTGCAAATATGTTTGTGTCGATGTTTATGATCTGCTATCCCAATAAGGGACAAAATACTTTTTGTCTAAGTAGATCACTTCAGCGGAGGAGCTACTATATATGAGATCTTTTTAATTAAATAACCTTATTTATTTTTTATCTATATATGTAACATATCACGTAAGTTTTATGTGACTTTAATGAGTTCGTAATTATTTAATTTAAACGATTTAATGATTCACATATTCTTGTATCGTTTGTTGTTTGGACTAGAGTTGTTTTGCCGTTTTCTTTCTTGTTTTGCAGGATTTAGAGTCCAGGTTAGTATACTACGGTTGTTTTTGAACGGTATCATGCGAGTTTTTATATTAATTTCCGAAATTAGTACATATTCTGTTATTTAGGGTTAAGACAAATCCGAAAAACAAATCTTCATTATAATTGGTCCTTGAGATATAAGTGTAACAATTTTATATATGTAATATACTTAGATAAGGTATTACAGATACCCAGTGACTGTGCAAAATTGTAGATTCTTCACAATTTTCAGATGTTATTGGGTATTTTAAAGAGCTTTTACAACACCACTTTTGTTTCTTTGACATTTAATTAAACAAGTTTCTCTTTCACAGGGTACACGTAATTATATGTTTTAAACAGGGTAAAAAAGTACCCTACGTTTCTGAAATATGTAATACCCAGGACCAGTCAGAAAAATGAAATTCGAATCAAATATTTTATAGCAGGTGCTTGGTGTTTTTAAGAGTTTTCGATTTATGTTACTTCAGTAAATTATTGATGGTATTCCTGACGGTTACGTAGTTGTACATAAAATTGACAAAAGGTATTAAAGTTATTAGCTTTATTTTTTTATATTGAGGATTTACGCCATATCAGCCAAAATAATAGCAGTCAAAATAATATGTAGCTATATTAATCAAATAACTATTTCAATTTTTAATCAATAAAAAAGTAAATGCGTAAATTATGTCATTGATTTGTGTAGTTAGTTGTTATATTAATAAAATAACAGACTGCAGTTTCTTCTTTATTTTTATTTTATCGTTTAACCTTAGTCAATTCATACCACAGCAGCTACTTTTATAAAAACCTTGTCAAAATCGGCAGAGCCGTTCTGCATACAAACAGCGCGAATACACGCGCGCGATACAGAAACCGCGATCTCCTCCTTATTTTTGGCTAGCAGTTGGCTTACATGCCTAATTCAATTTATTAACTGCGAGGCTCTGGAGGGTAAATATACTCTTAAAAATACAATAATTCATGGAATAATAATTCTTAATTCATGGGAGAAAGACAATCATTCATGGTTGGGCCCTTGGTTCGATGAAACGATGGGACAGGCTTTTGTGTGATGAACATTTAGATGTCCGTATTTCTGGGCTTAAGTGCTTATTACATTTATTCTAGAATCTATATAAATATTTCTAAGCTGACTAACTTTGCTTCTTTGAAGTTAGATTCAAATTGTGTAATTCGTACTGGGATATTTATATATTTCTTATTATTTATTTATTATTTCACATTAGTTTAGTAAATAAATATCATTTCTATATTTGACACTTTAATTATAAGGCTTTTATTCAAATTGCAAGATATGTAAGTTGGAATTTTGCATCCCAATTTTACAGCAGTTACCTTCAACTAATTGAGATGGTTGTTGGCATAATGACTATAAAAATACAGTTTATCTGATGTTAAAGACGGAAGGTGTTCACAGGATCTTCTAAAATTCCATGATTATCCAATCGTGTTCGGGATTGTCTTATACGTCTTGAATAATATTTTTGAAAGATTATTGCTAGGAATAGCCGTTACAAAAAAATAATTGGTTACAAAAATATATTGTTTGTTAAAAACTCATTCTAATCATAATACGTAGGTATTCGAATACCAAACAATGTTTGTATGTGCTGTGACACTTTTTACTCATTAAAATATTTTTCCACTTTGACGTATCGTAATGGAATTTGTCAAGGAAAATTATTTAAGTGTATGTGGGGAAAGAATGTGCCTTTTGTACAAAAAGGACTGGTTTGAATTCTGCGTCGTACTTTGCATAACATACTAGCGTCTGGGGAAAGCCCCGTGCAACAGTTAATATATCTGTACTAGTCTATGTCCGCCACTTTGCTTGCTCCTGTCTAGTAAGTGCCTTCCTCGCTTTAATTGATGGTATCTACCCTCGTGTTATGTACGGTAAACATTTTGTAAAGCTTACTTATAACATTCACTTTGACTTAATTTTTGAAATAAGGTTTTAACTTCAATTACTTACTACTACTACTTACTGAAATAAAACCTCTAGTTTTTCCTTGATGCTGTTGCAAAAAAAAATTCTTTTATTAGAGATAAGCTCGCCTTTTGTACTTTGTTTTTCTTTTTACTTTTAAGTATTTTTTTGTATCTTATATCAGTTGTGTACAATAAAGAGTTAATATATAAAAAAGAAGAATTCAAATAAATGTTTCAGTAAATAATGTAAGTAAAAAGTAAATATAAACATAATAGTTGGTATATGGTGAGGCCATATACCAACTCGTAAAAGGCGAGCATAGGTTTACCGTCACTAACATTTTTACGTTTTTACAATAAACTTCCCGAGCATATTAAAGACTTACCATTTAATAAATTTAAAAAATGTATTAAAACTAAGTTGTATGGTTATTTATAAGGGTTATTATAAGATTTCAGAATACTTAGAAGACAGAAATGCTTGGATTTATTGCTCATTATACCAATCTCTACAAATTAATTATAAATGAAATTAACTTTTGTAAGTTAGTTTTATAAGAAAGAAGACAAGCCCGCTGAATTTCTTTCGCCGGATCTTCTCAGTGAGTTGCCGCGTTTCGATTCGGTGGTAGTTTTTAGAATGATATAAAAGCGTTACAAAAATCTTTGTATAGATCTATGTAATTAAATCTATTTTGAATTTGCCGTGATTTACCGTGATATCTAACGTAAGGTAGCCGGTAAACTTACTTTGTTCGAGGCTTAACATCCCGGCCTCATTTTGGCAGCGCACCATTAACGTCTTTGGTGTCTATAGGCGGCGTGAATTTCTTACCATCTGGAAATCCGTCTGCTCGTTTGCCTTCCAATATCATAAAAAAAAAGACAATAAATAATACATATATCTGGACACATTACACAAACTGATCCAACCCGAAAGTGAGCTGATACCAAATGATTTTAATAACGAGATACCTAGTCAACGTCAAGAAATCAACGAAATATTTAATTCACGTAAAAACACATAGACCTAGAACTAAACATTTCTATAAACCTAGATATTTGATACATATTTATAACGATATATTAATCAATATAGTTAGGATCTACACTATATGCCTTGATTGCATAATGTAAAAATAACATATGCTTTTTACCATGTAAGGGGTCTGATGTCATCATCTGAGTACCATTGCAATTACATGCAAATTCCGCATTATGAAATCTATATGTATAGAGATCATTATCTATACATAGTCAATTGTTAGAGAATTATGTGTGTTGAAAGCATTGTAAAGTAGATGCTTCCCGCGGCCCCGTCAGTGAATTGAAGGTGTTTGGCTTTCATGAGGGAACATCGCTCTACTGTGACGTGTAGAAAAGACAAACAAACAAATAATCTTCAAATTTACAGCATTGGTAAGTATGATCAGATCACTCGGATGTTATTCGTTGGCGGCGTCAAGACTCTCCGGAACCGGCGTGTTTTTCTAAAAATGGTAATAATGAATGTGAAGGAAGCTAGACAGGTTTATCAGGATCGGAAGGTGTGGCACTCGATACTCTCTGCTCGCTCCGTGAGGAACTTGGCGTGAAGATATGTATGTATGTGTGCACACATAGTTGGCCCCCAATGTAATAGTGACAGTGCAGTCTGTCAAACCAGTCGGTAGAGTGCTTATTAGGTAAGAACCTAGATTGGTACCGACACTTAAAATACTCTACCGTCATATTATCAGTGACTGCTACTGTCGTATTCCGTGGCGGAACGTGGGGAAGCCGGTAAAATTTCGACCATGAAACGACACAACAATAACATTTGTGGTGTATGAAAATCCTGAATACATTTTTAAACTCGGGTAATTCATCAATCTTTTTGTTGTACGTGGACCACGGACAAATACTATGTGTAGGGTAAAGTTTCAATATCCAAATTTATAGATACCTACACCAAAATTACAGATAAAATTGGCACTCTCTGGAGTAGTAGAGATAAATAAATTACATAAATTGAAACTAATACTAAAGTAAGCAAATTATATGCTTGAGTTGCGGATGTTAGTCAACGACTCTTATAAATAGAAATACTTCAATACATATCAGACATCTAAATTTTTCATTTTTCATCACACAAATGCCTGCCCCAGTCAGGAATCAAACACGAGCCTCGCGGTTGGTCGGCGGGGCTAGGCGTAGGTAGGTATACGCTAGCCCTTCGGCCGACGAGATGACGTTTGTGGCGAACCTTCCGAGCAAGCAAAGTTGGAGCTAACAACAAGCATTCAACATTCTTGTAGACTGTTACATTTGTACACTTGACAAAGTGATTACCTTTTTATGAATGATTTCATATTGTTACTTCTATAAATAACCTGTTTGAGGAATATCTATTGGAGATCCGCCAATGTGGCGTTAAATACGTGTCTTTGCATATTATATTTGGAAGATTTTGACTCTTGGCAACAATAGTTATGTTTCAGAACTTCAGTGTTTACATAATGTTGGCAGATAAAGTTGTACCTCAAACATATGAACGAATGGCATCCTACGGTTTTACCCGAACTTATACAGAAACTGAAGTTAGTATCGTCGAATAAATTTGTCATTAGCTTAGCCAAAACAATGTATTTCAACCAAACAACATTTTTTTACAAACATAATATGTGATACTTACCTATTAACCTAAATATGCAGTAAGTTGTTACATTGCGCTATAGAGATTATTTAAAATTTTATGACTATATACACTTCTCCGGCCGCGGATCTAGCCTTTAAAAATTTGTGGTTACAGTACAACAACTGCTCTAAATCCAAAAAAAGATTAATTTTTCTAAAAAAATATTCATGTTATAGCGCCACAAAACAAGAAAGTCAATGCGTAATAAATGGATTAGACCTACCGAAAGCCAAAGACCTCAAATACAAAGAAATGCAAGCAGTGTGTATTCTTCAGTTAAATTCTTCAGAAGCATACCTACCTACGTTGAGTTTTGTGTACGTAGTTGTGTGTATATTTTCGGGGATAATAAATAATTTTACTAAACAGTTTAGTAAAAAAACGTATTTAGTTGTGTGTGAATTTGAGTATGGTTTTATGCAAAGTATCGGCTTCATTTATTAATTACAGTTACAGCCTCCCAAAAATCGTAACTGCGAGTTGAAGAACGAATTCGTTCATGATCGAATGCATTTTTATTCAGCGTAACCCGTAAGCAAATCCCTTGGATAAACACTAGTAATCCTGTATAAACCTGTACGTCATCACCAGCCTATCGACCTTAAAGGACCATTAAAATGTGACATCACAACTGTAATAGCGTCGTGAGCATGCTCGTCATGCCTACAACGGTGGATCCCCGCTTTCAATTTGTACTTAGATCTTGTTTCTTAAGCTTTAGATAGTTTCTTTTTCACGTACATATTAGCAAGGCATCACATTGGCTTCTTTATTAATTTTACTATTGTCCTGTTTCTGCGTCCGTACGATCGGTAGATATCACGACTGGGATGTCCCCGTATTTTTTAAAAATAACGAGTTTTCTAACAAAAAAATCATTTCTATAAATTTTAAAAAAAGAAAAAAATTTCACCTCAGACAGGATTTGAACCTCTAACCTTTCGTCTCAAGCCGACGAATGCTCTAACCAATTGAGCTACTGAGGATCCAAGTCCCGTGGCGAAAATTTTTAATTCCTTTCTAACCCGTTAACGCGGGTAGTTATGTCCTATAGATAGACAATTCTGAGTACCAACGAAATGAGTTCATCATTACAGATGAAATTCACATTTTAGAATGGCCATAACTTTCGTTTCTCGCAACGTATTTTTATTTTATAATAAAAATAATTTATTGAAACGATACGTTAACATGTTTTAAGTTAATAATAACACGTTTTTTTGTGATATTAGAAGGCAAACAAGCAGACGGATTTTCTGATGGTAAGAAATTCATGCCGCCTAGAGACACCAAAGGTGGTAATGGTGCGTTGCCAACCTGAGGCCGGGATCTTAGGCCTCGAGCAAAAGTAAGTTTACCGGCTACCTTACGGAGGGTACACCAGAACACGTTATGACGTTATGGCGGCAGGAATAGGTAAAGCGATGGTACCAATCCGGGCAAATCGCTGCGAAACTCTACCACCTAGTCAGATGTCACGGTGCTAGTGACGGTAAACCTATGCTCGCCTTTTACGAGCTGCCTGGCAGGAAGGCAGATGGTCAATTCTGCAAAAGAGCCCGGACCAACACGGGGAAACGTAATAATTTTATTTGACCGCGATTAATTTTATCAAGATTAGTGATAGATAATATGATAAAATAAACATTACGAAGTGATTTTTTTAAGTTCAAGGAAATTCCACAAAATAGCCTTTACAAGTTCATGTCCTTTCCGAGATACATTTCCTACCCATTAGTGAATCTATTTTGCAAATCTGATAAAGAGTCTTAAGCCTTCCCACTGCATTCATACTAAGAAATATTACTTTGTTATAATATCCTAGGTATTTTTACATCACTTTGAATTCCATAATATGATAGTTTAATTGGTATTGCTAAGTTATTTGACAGATATTTCTTGTTTTGATTATTTAACGTTAGAAGGAAATTTCCGAGTAGAGATCAAAGATCGTTACGAAAATTAAAAATAGATTGAAGAAACCGTGGGCTTCTCAATTTGTTGGCAAAGCGTAAATAGTTTTTGATTTGCGTCGAGTACCATACCTACACACTCACTGATTCAGATACAAAATATGTTATATTATCGGAGTTTAGTCATGATGCCACGAGAGGCCAGCTGATTTACTCTTAACATTTTTTTTCTTGTATCAAAAGGCAAACACATATCTTAATATATATATATATTTCTTGCGTGCTTGTGTTTGTCACTGAACTCCTAGACGACTGGACCGATTTTGATGAAGTTTTTTGTGTGTGTTCAAGGGAATTCGAGAATGGTTTAGATAAACAATTTCATCTCCAGGAAAATGTTTTTTTAATTATTTTTTTAATAATAAGTAGTTGTTGATTTTGGAATGTTTCACATTGGATCCGACAGACTGCGCTACTATCGAAGCAATGATGTCAAGCGATACGAAATTTGTTGATTCCAGATCATGAGAAAGAAAATTATGCGTGGCGAACCATAGTCTAAACTATATAAATTAAAATGTATAATATATGTATGTATAAATAAAAGATTGTCGAAATATCTGTGCGCCCATAACTTCCTAACAACTGTCTGAATCGATTTTTTCGTCATTTCTAAACCGATTATGAATACCTATTATTTTTTATTTGAAAGAATATACTTATGAGAAGGTCCCGTGGCCACCAAATTTGAAGATCTGATGATGAAACCCCTGTTAAATCAAAGTAAATGCTTAATTTTTGTGAAACTTACGTATCTATGTGCGTGTGTGTATGTGTATGTGTATATGAATGTGTATCGGTTATTGATATTAAAACAAAAGTCGGATTTTTCAGTTTTACAGCACTTATCAGCAGCAGATGGAAGTCTAGGGAAGGTTTAAAACATACGAAAATGGGGAAAACTGCGAGAAAACTAAGAAAAACAACGTTTTAATTTTTTCCATACAAAGTAAACGGGTGGAACGAGAATCGCCGTTACAGCTGGTAGAATATGTATTGAGAAGTTTTAGAATAAATATACCAGTTAATAATCTACCTAAATTTGTTATGACGTAAAAGTAGATATCCCCATATTGGTTTGAGTCCTCTGTGTACGAGTAGAATAAATAGCTGCCTCTCTGTCAGGCAACTCATAAAAGGCGACTTCATATTGAACAAGTTGGACACAAGTGATCACTAGTGGAAGAGTGGCTGTGCAGCAACTTGCCCGAGTGGGGATCCACCGCCTTACCTTTTCCTGCCACCGTAAGGACAGTTTCGTGTTCCGTTCCGGAGAAAAGGTTAGGCTGTAGATTTGCACAGTAGGCAGCACAACGACATTTCACAGGATACCGAGGCAACTATAATCTATGGTGTTATAGCCCGCTGTTATAGAGATACCATCAGGAGAATTGTGTGCTTTTTCTATAAACTTATATACTATACTATGTACTTATGTACGTATACAATGTCGAGTAATTTTTATTTTATTTTCTATTTAACTCAAGTATTAAGGCTGTTTATATGTGTAGAAGTAGTTTACCTTAGTTAAGTAAGTTACGAACACATGCTTATGAGAACTGATTAGAATGTATTAACATTTTACACGAGTAGTATAACACTTAAGAATTTATTGCGTAATTTTACGAGGCGCCTTACCGTTAAATATTATTCAATAAAAAATAAAACACCAGAAGTTTCTATACACATCAATCTAGTAATAATTAAAATGAGTTTTGAGTATTTACTAAGTACCGTATTCAGACATATCAATTATCTTTTAGTCAGTCATTAGGTCGACATTTCACATTCAATTTTGTGACTTCATAATAAATTAAATGTTACTTGACGTCTCTGAGTGCGGCATGTTTTTGTTTGTAAAATTAAGAATTATTTACAAATTTAAATAGTACAAATTTAACAACTTATTGAAAAGGTTCAAACATTGGTAGATATAGTAGTTGTAAATTCGTTAAGTAAATTACACGAAAAATTCAAAATTTAATAACCCCCATTAAAAAATAACATTAATATGGCTAAGAACCTTAACGATCACATCAGCTTAAAAAAAATCCGCATCGAAATCGGTCCATCTGTTCAAAAGTTATTTTGCCAGACACACACACATACACATACACACACATACATATACGCATACTCATACACATACACATAAACATACACATACACACAGATACGTAAACTTATAACACCTCTCTTTTTTCGTCGGGAGTTAAAATATTCACTTTGTTTCAAATTAAGTTACCAATGATTTGTAATTTTACTAATTTTTCTCTCAGTGTTTTCATAATCTTAAGTATTTTGTCTAAGATTTATCATTTGACTAGTTATAATGAGTGAGAAAATCTATCGGTTGTAACAGATATTTTATTACCTACGTAACTTGTTTTATGATAATTAGTTGCTACAAGCCTTCATTTTGCTGACGTTTGCACCTTGGTATCAAACATTATTACAGAAATAATAACTATTTGAACAGTTTCCTTCGTAAATATTTTTTTAGAAGAAGGAATTTAAACATTTAAATTTAAACACCTTCGCTAAAATATTTGTGTGCTTGTATGCAGTCCTAAACATACTATTAATATTTTTTTTAATTTTATCATAAATGAAAAAATGAATCTTTGTATGAATACAATACAATACAGTACAGTACAATAACTCTTTATTGTGCACCAAATACAAAGAAATTACAAATGTTTATGTAACGCCAAGAAAATTATTCAATTCCAATGAAATTTAGCTTAGAAATCGATTAGACCTTGAAGTAGGACGTAAGCTACTTTTTGTCCCGATATGTCAACCAATGTTAATAACGGAGAGTCTAATAACAACATACGGGTCTAGCACGCATAATTCATTGTCTACATAATTCGAACACCTAAACAGCTAATAAAACGTATTTTTGTGCTGAAAGGTATTTTTAACAATCCTTGATCGTTTGTAGTTTCGTACATTACGGTAAAGCTACTGGATTTGTTTTGTCCAAGTATTGTGGAATCCTAATTTGCCGATAGATAATAGGATAGATATATCCCATTTATCTGAATACTAATATTGTATCATGATGATCCAAACCTTTTATATGAATCATTATTTACATTAATACAAACTGTACATCATCAGACTTTTACCCCTAAAAAAATGACAGTAAATAGTAATCACAGAGCTTTTAGTGAATGGGCAACATTGGGTATTCATAAAAGTAGGAAAAGGTTATATGAGTTGTATTATGAAAGAACTTTTTATCATAGCATTGTATTTGAAGAAAATGTAAAATATATCTAAAAAGTATTGTTAAATAGTCAACAAATAAAATAAAAGCTACTTAGAATATTGTTAATTGTGAAACAGGAAGAAACAGAATTTTTAATAATGAATATCACTTAAAAATAGACGATTTGAATGTGAAAGAAGAATTAGATGTAGCCACAGAGTTTGAAAAATTCTTCAACGGCATTGCAGCTGAAACTACTAAAGCTTTCAATTCATCACCCAGTGCTACAGAATCACTGCTGAAGCAATATGTAGATGAGTGTAAAAATAGTTTTGAATTTTCGTTTGTTGATGCGTCAGATATATTAAAATTCTTTAAAACATTAAAAATTAAAAATATGCTAGACTTATGGGGACATTCTCTTAAAGTTATTGCTTCAGTAATAAATGTTATTGCTCCATATTTAGCTGTAATATTCAACTGTTGTGTTTCAAATGGTGTATTTCCTGATATAATGAAACTAAGTAAAGTTATACCTGTATTTAAATCTGGAAGTTCTTCTGATCCCTCCAACTACCGACCTATATCCATTCTGCCTGAGTAAAATATTTGAGAAAATAATATTGAACCAAATGTTACTACATTTCAATAAATTAGGATTATTTCATGATAAACAGTTTGGCTTTACAAGGGGTAGGTCAACAGTTGATGCTGGTGTGGAATTATTGAAGAAAATTTATGAGTGTTGAGAGGATTCTCAGGATGCAATCGGGGTGTTCTGTGATTTGTCCAAAGCGTTGGATTGCGTAAACCACGATACATTGATCAGGAAACTGCGCCATTATAGAATTAGAAATAAGGCACTCGATCTTCTGATTTCTTATTTGAATAGGAGAATTCAGAAAATTGTGATTAAAGGTAAAATATCGACAAGTGCTGCTGTAACGATGGGTGTCCCCCAGGGCTTTTTGCTTGGTCCATTTTTATTCCTTGTATATATTAATAACTTACCTTACTACGTAAGAGATAAACACGAAATTGCATTGTTCGCGGATGATACTTCACTTATATTTGAACTGAAAAGACAACTGTGTAAGTATTACGAAACGAACAATGCGATTTCAAAAGTTGTACACTGGTTCAATGTAAATATTTTTTTTTTGAATGAAAAAAAAAACGAATTGTATTAAATTTTCAATGCCAAATGTGAGGCAAGTAGAAACCAACGTACAACTTAATGGGAACAAGTTGGACCTTGTAGATTCTACTACCTTTTTAGGAATAACAATTGATAAAAAATTGCAATGGGGCCCGAACATCGATAAACTTGCAATTTCAGCTCAGCAGCGTATGCTGTTAAAAAATGAGACAACTAACTGATGTTGAAACCGCTGGGATGGTTTATTTTAGTTATTTTCACAGCATCATGTCGTATGGAATTCTTCGCTGGGGGAGCTCTGCGAAGTAAGTACTATATTTATATTACAAAAGAGAGCCATAAGGGCAATTTATAACTTAGGCCCAAGAGTTTCCCTGAGAGAAAAGTTCAAAGAAATCAAAATTCTAACTGTAGCATCCCAATATATCTTTGAAAATTTAATGTATGTTCAAAGAAATTCAAGTTCATTTAAAAGAAATTGTGATATACACTGTGTCAATACAAGGAATAAAAATAATCTTGCTGTGCATGTGTCTCGTCTCCACAGAGTAAGCCATTCTTTCATGGCCAATGTATACAGTTCTACAATAAACTTCCCAATTATATGAAAGAACTTCCAATTAATAAATTTAAGAAATGTGTCAAATGTAAATTAAATGAAAAGGGTTAGTTTTATAAAAAAAAAAGACAAGCCCGCTGAGTTTCTTGCCGGATCTTCTCAGTGTGAGGCCGCGTTCCGATCCGGTGGTAGATTAATTATTGTATAGACGCGTCTCAGGTGCCTCTTGTAGGTTTACGTGAAATAAAGGTTTGTTATTATGATTATTATTATTACTGAAACAGTTAAGATAAAGGCAGTTGGAGTTTGTTTTGCCTTTTCTTCTATTGACTGGCTAAGTTTTTGGTGGTACCTATAGTTTACGTTAGATAGGATTTAATTTGTAAACATTTAAAATTGTTTGTAATTGAACATAAAAGCATGTTTGGATACTTAAGTGTTTAAATAATTACAAATATTGAAATATTTGCATACCGCAATGTGGTAGCATATGTTAAAATACGTTAACATGTTTTAACATGTTTTTAACACACATTTTCCGCAAACAAATACTTTTTATTTTACTTTTTTTTGCAGGACATATTTATAAAATCATCGTATTATAGCAATAGCATTCCGATTGCCGTTGTGAAATGAATATTGGCAGACGGTTAGTCAATTATTTATTCAAGTGCTGAAATATGGAAAGTAATTTATACGTGGGCTTATAAGTGTGAGAATCAAGAATTTCAGAGAACTGTGATATGTACCGAGTTATGTTTCTTGAGTTCTTGATATATAGAGACGTAATTCGCTGGTTATATTGATTGCCTTTTCATAACATTTATAATCTATGAGAGCAGCTAAGAAAGCAATATTTAGGTATACCTAAGCGAGAATGTTTCTTCTGTTCTATTACTTATTCGGTGAATGTAGCAAATAGTGTTTCTTAAATTCTAGAATGAAATCTTTTTAAAGTTTTTAAATCAACGATTATAACGAATGTCTCACCCACGACACATAAAAATTCAAAATGTAATCTTTTGCTAGTTATGAAATGGTAAAATAAAGAAATCTAGTTTTGAAATGGTCATCATAAAGTTATGCATTTGCCAAAAAGAGACGCAATATAAAATAGCAATGTTTATAAATATTTCTAATGGTTTATAGATGGTAATTAATAGAAATATTATGAAACAGTTACAAGAATTAAAACTGATTAATATTAAATCAGGTACGACAAAATCAGAATATTTTATTCTGGCTGCCGTTGTTCTTAAAACTTTTGATAAATCTTAGATCAAAGAATTTTATGATCCTTGAGTATTTTTCTGTTTTCGTTTAGTTCATGTGGATGTTCATATTAATATATCAAACAAAATGTTGTAGTGAGTAAGTATCTTCATGTCCATATCCCCGAAGGTGTAGGCAGAGGCAAAACCGAAATAAACTAGCCGAAGACACTAAGTCCCATAATGTGATAGGTGGCAAGCCTATCGCCAATCAGACACATACCCAATCCACGGCACCTTTATTATTATTAGAAAATAAAATTGAAAATATACATTTTCTAATGTTTTTTGTTACCCGACCCGGGGATCGAACCCGGGACCTTAAGTAGTCAAGTCCGACGCTAGACCGCTAGACCACAGAGTCGATTATATTGTTATAGTAATTTGTTTTAATCAAGCCAACCATTTAATTTGATTGCAATTTACAATTAGTATTATAACTAAAAAGATAAAAGATTAAAGTTAGTATACTTTAATCTTTTATCTTTTTAGTTATTTATGGCTAACATACATTCAGCGCCTTTTCCTTCAAGTGTAAGGAAAATGTTTAGTTTTAAATTAAGTTTATAGATTGAAATTACCTTCCCTCATTAAAAATACTTATAACAGAACAAAAATTGATATTGAAATTAATTAGCTAAAAAACTCTGATAGGTAAGCCTGTCCCTTCCTTCAGTAAGGTTATTAAAATTTCCCGTAAGACAACCTCTTTCCATTCGTTACATGGCACTCGTCATGTTTGCGTGACTGTTGATTCTTAATAAAAACAGCCTTAATTATAAAAAGCAATGGTTTGCAGAAACTTGGGTCAGGGATTTCTTGTTTGTTTAATAAGTTCTACTGTTCTACGCTGCATATATTAAATATAGATAATTCGTCCAAAGCCTTTACCACGAGTTCGTACAGACTACGTTCGAATAGTTGCGTTTTCGATACGTAACTATTTGATTCTATGACAGTTTTGGCCTAAAAATGTGTCTCCCTTAGTTACCAATAGAGGCGCTGTTCAAAGTGTTCATACAAATAGTTTACAGATATCGACTATAGACTTGACAAGACGTAAATTCAAGGGCTCAGTTTGGTACTACCGCATTATCTATAATTGCTGTCATGGCGGCATTGCTTATCCGTATTATGTGTTGGATACAGGTGGCTTAAGATCCCAGTCGTAATTTAAAAAATACTTTTGTGATAAGAAACGTCCTAGCAACTTTTTCTTCAGTACTCAATTGTAATTAACTATTTTTATTTTGGCATGCTCAAATGCGCAAAAAATGAGAAAGTATTTACTGAAAAACAAAGCGGACTTTTGAAGAGTTTTTAACTGAAAATGTATAGTCGGTTACAAAAAACTCTCATCGATCAATGAGCTTTCACCTGCTCACATCTACGCAGCAAGTTCGTTATGGGCTAGGCAGAAACTAGAGAAAAAAAGAGAGAGAGAGAGAGAGAGAGAGAGAGAGAGAGACGGGGTACCTGTACTACACGATTTCTACATATATGTGTGTATTCCATGATTAATTACTTTTTAACCGACTCCAAAAAAGGAGGAGACTCTCAATTCGATAGTATGTTTTTTTATGTTTGTCACACGATTACTCCTTCAATTACCAATGGATTTTCATGGTACCTTTTTAGAAAAATAGGTCTTGTTTTCGAGATGGTGCCATATTAATTTTATCATGATCCAACTACTGGTTTTTGATTTATACTTAATAATGCAGAATTTTTTCAATTACCTCACGGACCTCATCAACGATGTGATGAAGAGCGGAATATGTATTCATTGCTTAATGTTACTCAAAAAGAAGTAGAAGGACTATTTCGGACCCATTTGCTACCATTCAAATAAAGAATGATCAAACCGCTACGTGTTTCCCTACCCAATGAAAAAGTTGGAGTCGGTTTTTGCAGTTTCTTTGTGCTTAATTACATACATACATACATATCTTCACGCCAAGTCCGTTACAGGGTAGGCAGAGAGTATCGAGTGCCAGATCTCACGACCCTGACAAACCTGTCTTGCTTCCTTCACATTCACAACCCTTTTCATACAAACACGCCGGTTTCGGAGACTCTTGACACCACCCTCGGATAATATCCGATTGATCTGATCGTGAAATGTCAGCCTTGGTCTCCCCGGGTACCTACATCCATCCACATTCGCATTGTATATCTGCTTTGTCAATCTTTCATCTGTCATTCTTTCCACTTATGTCACTTTCCGCTTAATTATGTCATATAAATACGCCAAAACGATAACTAAGACAAGAAAGAAGAAGAAACTATAATCAAAAATATTTTGGAATTTTGGAATATTACACCATGGGCATCGCCATTTGGGCTTGTAAGTCAAATAATTTAAAAAATAACTATTGTTGTCTGTTTGTATGTTGGTGCTCTTAACCCTTACGCAAAAACCCTTTAAAGAGAGAGAAGTAAAAGGGAATAGGTATTAAATATTTTAATCAGAAATAGGTAGATACTATTATTTTAGATTAGCTAGCTTAAATGTTTTTCCACTATTGTAAGATTTCGTTTGACGAAAGTAAATTATGGCAATTAAAAACTATGTAGCTGACTGTATGTTTTTTCGAAACTCAAGTGGCGACTGTATCCGACGTAAGGCGAGCCAAGTGACGTGAGCGACGCCGGCGGCGCCGCCTCTTGCCAAATCTCCTCACCAACTATTTATTATAAATGACAGCTTCGGTATGAAGCGTAACCAAAACACTGGAGGTAGATTTGGTCCCATCAAATTTGCCCATCCTTTTAGCAATACTTAGCAAAAGTAGAATATTTGTAGCAGATTCTTTATGCATTGCCTGTAAACTTCGGAAAAATTTGATCGCCTCATTGGTCGAGGGATTAGCGTTATGCGTACACATTTAACTCCACCGACTTACCGCGAAGCTCGCCTTCAATTTCCTACAGAGCAGATATTTGTGTGATATATATCCGGGTCTAAGTGTTTATTAAATTTATATTGTCTATATATAATTTTTTCTGTTTTCTACGAATTAATACCGTTGACAAACTCAAACCACAAGCATAGAGTTTGCTTACTTTTGGGCTAAGTCAATTTGTGTATTTTTTTCAGCAACATTTATTTCGTTTTCACTCCCCAGTGAATTAACTTTATTAACAAGTATAACAGCTTTATATTTAAAGTAACTTCACGCCCATATCCCCGAAGAGGTAGGCAGAGGCACAACTAGGGCACCCACGACTAGCCGAAGATACTAAGTCCCACAATGTGATAGGTGGCAAGCCTATCGCCAACCGGTCACATTTCCTATCCCGACCAACATTTTTTTTTATTAGTAAATTAGAAAAATCCAATTTTCTTTTTGTTGGTCGACCCGGGATTCGAACCCGGGACCTCATGCAGTCAAGTCCAACACCCGGACCGCTAGACCACAGAGGCGACATATATTTAAATATAAATTTACTAAACAGGCAGCAATATGAGACAATCTAGGAAAGAGTAAACCTCCTTAATTCAAGACCGGAAGGGCAGTCAGTTGGTATCCCCACTTCCTACCCGCATTTTTATGTGAGGTTTCACCCAACGGGTCCCGTGATGGTATGAGACAAGCGTGGCCTATAGACACCGTAGATGTTGTAGGCGCTTCGCCGTCTTATGGCCTGGATGTGAAGCCAATTCTGCAAGTCTACCAATTACTCTACTCTCCGGACCGAAACATTTCAGGCATTTCTGTAGCAGGACTAGAAAAGGCGGTCAATCCTTACTAGGGTAAGTTGCAGCACAGTCCTTTACTACCAATAGCCTCGCTGGTAAAGACCTATATTTTAATGTACGGCCAAACAGAGGGTTTTGGAGGTAATTAGATGGTTTATTGCACTGACCAACACGGGGAAAATTGCACAGTTTTTTTAAAAAATCGCTAATCCGGAAAACACATTCTACAATATGTCGTCTGGTGGTTGTATTTTAAATGTGGCCACTGACATTCACAAAAAACAATACGCCAGTTCGCCATTGTTTACCTGCCAGTGATATTTTAAAGAAATATTTTAAGTACCACATTATTTCTACAACTCAATTTACAAATGTTCACAATTTCGCGCAAATCAGCTCAGTCAACCAAATTAGAGTCACAATACCCTTAAATTGAACACTACGTTCGTTCTTTTGTACTGTGTGGTTAGTATGGCTAATTATATGTAATACACAGTACAATACAAGGAGTGTTATCAAGTATAAGGCTTCTGAGACCGAGTGGTCCGGTGCTGGCGTCGTCTGCTGTCGGTTGGCGAGTTCCCTGGTTCGATTATCGGGTAAATTTTTTTCAACTTTGTAATGAAAACAACGATCTCCAGGATTAGGTAAATACGCAGTTGGCAAATAGTTTACCACCTATTACTTTAAAAAACTAACCTTAAAATAACGTGGGTGTTTAAATTGTTATTGCAAGTATTATTACTGTACACCAAATGTAAAAAAAATTACAATCGTTGAAAAGAATTAAATACGTTAATACTCCAAAAGCAGCAATCCCTGTCTGGCAAGGCAACCATTTAAACTCATGTTTCAATAAGTTGGTATATTCATGCCCGTATCCCTAAAGATCGCTGTGGTACTTAAATGTGTGCTTAAAATATTCAAGGTTCCTATTATTGGCAGGGACCGAGACAGTCAGATTATTTTAAATTGAATTACACTTGCACTTACTGAATTAGGTTAGTTTCCTTTGAAGTGTGAAATCTAATATACGTCATAGGATGTTTCTAATAATGTGTACTTAAATGGTTTTATCTTATTTAAGACATGACCCACTGAGTCTGTATGTGGTTTCTATTTTTAGATAGAGGTAGATTTATATCCGTCTTTACGTTTTTATTACTTTAGATAGCAACTATTTAAAAGAAATCAATAAATCGTCAATAATTACTATGAACTATATAAAACATTACTGCTTGTAGTTAAAAAGAAAGAAGAAGCGGGTTTTCTAATACTGCCTATATCTGTGTAAGAAATTCCTCTGTAGTAAATAATTATTTAAATTAGTTTTAATTTTCTGAAACAAATGACATTTTTTTATTCTTATATTTTATCAAAGAAAGCTGAAGCAAAGACTTTGTCAATTTCAAAAATTATAATAAGAAATTTATGTACTTACTTTTAAATATAAACATGACATAAATTTAATAAACGGATAATATTAAATTATCCAAATCCAAAGAATGTTTAATTTGAATAATATCTGAGGCTAACATTTTTCGGCTTTTTTAAGAGTATGCTGTAATCTTAGATCAAATGTTAGAGCAGTGGTGGGATTAATTATAATTTACTGACCCGCCACTAGATTTTTTTTATCTTACCGGCCCGCGGTCAAAAGAATTTGCCCACCCCTGCGTTAGAGTAACAAATACCACCTACAATAGAACACGAAACCAGAGATTAGTAGGTATATTATATTGCCTTTGGTAGAACCAATACGATCATCAGGGATCCTTTCTATCACAGTTTTTAATATAAAAACTTACATCTAACAACACTAAGATTTAGAAATATCTGTCCATGTTGGATATCAAATCCGAAGAACGTCTCGATAGAAAAGTATGTTATCGACTCAACAACAGGCAACAATCCCCTTGTATCTTTTAGGATTTGATTTCTTAGTGATATAAATGTAAAGTATTTATGGGGATGTACAGATATGTAAACAATGTATACTTGGCGACGTGCCTGCACTACGCACGGTTCCGACAGCTGCGTGTTATGTAAAGATCTATTATATCGTTCGACCGTTCTAAAGAGGCAAACTTTGAATGTGTGCAAACGAATGTCCCGATAGCCGTTTGTTACAGATGAGACTAACACAGAAGCAGCTACTTCGCAACCTATGTTAAACTACAACATTCAAGCGATACCTCTTTTAAATGGAATTACAGTATTTACTAAAAAAACGAAACGCAATTTCTTAAAATTTTGGAACATTTTGTTAATTATAGTATCATTTAAGACGGTGCTGGATTATTGCGTAGTACAGCAATTTAGAAATGGTAATAAATTAGGATCCTTCAAAATGTGGATTGGTGTAAACAACAAAATAGCTACTCGTGGCTGCCTTGTTTGTACTTAGAGCCTACGTGCCTACGAGTACATCTTCGGGTACACGGGCCTAAAAATAATTACCTACTCTCTAATTTTATTTTAATGACCTAACCGTTCAGAAGATTCACTCTTTTACAAAACTCTAGCATACGGCTATGAAGCATTTTGAAAGGTACCGACGTGCAAGCAAAATTAAAACGTAGGAAATCATATAAAGCCTCATACGGCGCGAGAGTAGGTAAGTTTCGACGGCACGATATAAGTGGTTATAAACTTGGAACTCCAGCTAATATTATTTATTAATTAAGATTTTTTATGGTATTGAATGGCAATCAAGAAGACGAATTTCCCAACATACGAAAAGTTAAGAGCGGTTAATGACAAGTCGCAGCTATAGGCCTTTTCAATTAGTACTGTTTCCGGAACATAATAAATAAATTACGAAATTACACCCCCTGATATTATTTATATAATTTGCGTTTATATATAATAAGCGATACAAAAAAGTTTATAATGTACATAATAATAACAAGGCTACCTACACATTCACTTTGTCAAACATGTACCAGTAAGAAAAATTGTCGTCGGATCAAACAGGCAAAGATCAATCGACAAATAAGTGCAAAACAAAAATGGCAGTATTTTGTTTCGAAAAATTATTTGAATGCTCCAGGAAACTGAATGAATGAAAACTGAAGGAACACTGCTGTGTAGTTTCAAGCATATCTACTACTATAATACATGTAACGGTGTATGTGTTCCTTTTTCACCTTACAACGGAGTGATGATGTACTTTAATTTTGTTTGTGGGTGAGGCTGGTGGGATAATGTAGTATAATTTTTCTTTGTGGAGGAGTCTGGTGGGTGATACATTTGTTTCAGATACCTCTGTGTTTTCCCGTGTTAGAGCAAAATAGCATTTACATACATTATTTAGTTTATGACAATTTATTGTCATCCGTTCATGGTTAGATAATCCAGAAGTGTGTAGGAAAAAAACTGAATAATTAGAAGCTTTGTAAGCGCATATTAACTTGTTTTATAATATTGAGAGTACTTAATCTAATTACAAAGTACGAGTAGATTGTAGAAAACCACTGAGAACTGTTGCAGAAAAAGATAAATTAAGAATAATTAAAAACCAAATAATTCTTGAATCCTTCCTTTTATAAATCATAAATAATATACTTTTATAAAGATTCAATTCTTTGAAAAACAGGGCATTGGGCAAGCAGACAAACATATTTTTGTATTTATCATATTAGTATCTCTTTTGGTATAAAATATGTGACTCAGAAAAAATAAACGGAATATCGCGACGTGATACCTAATAAAATAGTTGGATTTGGTTTTAGCAGTTTAGAAATTTAATTATTACTTATAAGAAAATTGAAAAACAAAAAAACAGTTTCATTTCTTACAACTATAACTTATTCAAATTTCATCAAGCTTGTAGTATACATTTTTAACTTCTTAAGCAATCAATGATTTAATTATTTTATTTTTGTTTTGTTTGCCAATAATTCAAACTTAAGTATGATGATAGGCTTGCCACCTATTACATCTCTTCGGGTATACAGATGTAAATTTGGATTTGGTTGTTTTCAACCTCTGATGAAAAAAGAGATTTTATAAGTAGCACACACACTTCACCGTCTTTGTGTGTATGTCTGCGGCATAATGACAACTAAACAATTTACTTTGTTAGGGTTGTAGGTTTCTTCATTTTATTTTTAGACATATTTTTTTCATTATTATTAATTACAAGATATTGCCACATTAACTTTATAAAAAACATAATATTAGGTGTGCATTATTATCATTACATTTACATTAATAATTATAAATAATTATTAATTACGTCTTCTAAATATAAATATGGCAAATCTGGTAAATATAAAATAAATGGTAACTTTAACTAACTTATAAAGGACGAGGTTCTCGATTCGAATACATACATATATTTTGATACGCGATTACTCCGTCACTCATAAAAGGATTTAAATGATTGGTTTTGTAAGGTTCTGGAACCTAAGAAGTATCAGAACATTAAGAATTGGCCTCACATGAATATGATATTAATCAGTTCAGCGCTTTTTGTGCTATATGTATTAATAATTCGTATTTAATTGTTCATGACTACAACATATTGAAATTGAAGTCAGTTTTTAAACGATTTCCTGTAGGAGGTTTGCAATTCGACTACATGCTTTTTGCATGTTTGTTTCGCGGTCACTCTGCCAATTAGAAATAGATTTTGATGATTTTTGCTTTATAAGGTACGTCATATTTCGTAAGTGGTCTTATAAATTAGACCAAATCCAACACGCGATACTTGATTCATGCTTAAGAAACTCATTTCCACGACTTCATACACATGTTGAAGTGTCTTTTGTGGTTAATGTGATAGGAACGAAACATTTTCCCGCTTTGAATGGTTTCCTAATTATTCACCCGGGCTAAAACCTACTACAAACGAAGTTTGTAAAAATCCATTCAGGTTTTGCGAGAAAATTGAACAGAGAAACAGTCAAAGCGACAAAAATTAAAAAAAAAAACTCTTGTTTTGGGTTACCTAGTAATAAAAAAATTGATGTACAGATTTTTGAAGTTAAAACTTCTTTAGCGGCGTTGCGCACGTTTTTTGGAATGGGTAAAATGGTTTTGCATCAGGACACGTGACCTGATCGAAAATTCGTAAGACGGCGCAGGGCGCTTGCGCGAATGTTCGTTTTGTCAAGTTTGTGTATGATAGTGCAAAAATGAACGTTGTATTCTACCACATAAGTGATAGTACTTTCATACTGATAATTAAAGCAATTAGTGCAAAATTATTCCCTAACCATTCCAAAATATCAAAAATGCACAACGTTAATATTCAAGTTTTCACTACTGCCGGCACTCCCAGAGTGCAACCCGTCGTTTTTTTTACTATATGTGTAGATAATGAATATTTCTGTTTATTGAAGCGAAAGCGATTTTTGTTGCGTTTAATTATTTTTTGTACAAATAAAAAAATCAAGGTAATTTCCTCGGCTATTCAAGTCGGCTAGTCGTGAAGTTTTGTGTTATGCTCAAGTAGTGGTTCTGTATGAATGGCACATTGAGAAAGCTTTCAATTTTCCATCTTAACCGGTCCGTCGCGCCAACCGGTCTGCGACGACGGCGACGAAGCTGTCAGGCAGGTGTTGACGCTTGTCCTCATTATTTTCCAATAAGTAGAGTGAAATAGTGAGTGCGAAAATTACCCGATATAGACACCTAATGTAATGTTTATGAATTATGTTAGGCCAAGTTATAATTTGTAAACGGGGAAATGCAAAATTAGCAAATTACTACAAAATCAGTGTAGCATTTCAGAATTGCCTGAAAAAAGCACAATATAAAATACACAAAATCGGGACGCACACAACTTATAGTAAGCAAGCGCAATATTTGACCCCCGCACAATGGTTTCAATTTACTGGAAGGGAGTCAGATAATTTATTTGCTGACTGTACCAACAGTAGCTATTACCCACTAGACTTGGTTCGGTCATGTGGAAAGGATGACAGATGAAAGATTGACAAAGCAGACATACAATGCGAATGTGAATAAATGTAGGTAGCCGGGGAGACCAAGGTTGACATTTCACGATCAGATCACTCGGATATTATCCGAGGGTGGTGTCAAGAGTCTCCGAAACCATCGTGTTTGTATGAAAAGGGTAATGAATGTGAAGGAAGCCAGACAGGTTCGTCAGGATCGTGAGGTCTGGTACTCGATACTCTCTGCCTACCATATAAGGGACTTGGCGTGAAGATATGTTTGTATGTAATAAATATTCCTGAACAAGTTACACAACTTGAATCTAACTCCAAAGTAAGCAAATTATATACTTGTGTTATGTCCAAGTCAACGATTCTTATACATAGAAATACCGAAATAGATACCAGAATCAATCGCATTTTAGATAGGTATATAGATTTGAGAAAACTTGCACTGAGACGAATGTAATATCATTTCAATCAAATAAATCTGTCAAGCGTGTTGCAAGATATCACGGAGAGTAGATATCTTGTATATGTACGTCTACAAACATACATATGTAATGTGAAATCTACCGTCTCTTTCTTACCGCTAAGCAAACAACATTACAACTATGTTTCTCTTTACATGCATTATAAGTTATAACACATACATAACCCTTCGTTGCTTGCAGCCAGATACAAAAAACATCTTTTATTAAGCCAAAGCGTTTCAGGGATCTGGAACCTTCGTCAATTTTTATTTGAAAATTTTCTGAGGTGTGAACCTAAAAGTTGGTCACCCCATTGTATAGTGTCTTGCACAAATGCACATGGTTCGTACTCCATTTCCTACTAAAAAGTAGGTAACCAGACATACAGTGGACGTGGAAATGTCCAATGTAAGTTTTCCCTTGCAATCAGACTTTTCTTTGTTATGTAATATGGGACGAGATTACAACCCTTTTTTGTAATTTCATCACTAATAACACAATATATTAAGAATATATTGAGCTAATATGCGCCATATTAATCGTCGCGTTGGCCGAGGGTTTAGACTCCACCGACTAATCGCGAGTCTGGCGCTGATAATGATGATGATGATTTTAGATTCCTTGTCATTAAACCATGTAATAGCGTTGATAAACATATTGTGCTTTTACTACCTTAATGTCTCAAATTTTCTTCTAGGTGTTCTGCTATAATGGGTTAAGATGAGTAAATACAATGAAATCTGAATAAATATAATAAAATGTTTATAAACGGCCTAGCAGTCCTACAATTATAAGTATTATAACTAAACCAACTGTTTTGTATACCTATAAAAAAGAGAAGTAAATAAAAGTAATAAAAATAATAGAGATTAATTGCTATGTCGATGATGATAATGTTGATAAGTTTTATTGAATATTTTTATGATAAAGGCTAAAGCATTTTTTTTAGAACGTAACATCAATTATTTATTTTTATGCACAACAACTGTACAATTGATGACATTGATTACAGCATAATCTACCAGTTAGGCAGTAGACAGAGATAAGATGATTGTGGGGGTGCCGAAATATATTGTATGAAAATATTATTTGAGATGAAATGTGAAGATGAGAAATATGAAAATAATGAATAAAAATTATAAAAATGTTGGAAGCATAAACAAATACATAAAACTTACATTATAAAAATTAAACGCATAAATAGTAAATAATTTCATAAATATATACGTAAATAAGTACGGACGTATACATAAGAATTTACTTGAATACATGTTATTACTTATTACATACATACGAACCATCAATTACTGAGATAATAATACCTCAACGTATGTTTAGATGTCACCTTAGAAGGACAATTTCTGGTATCAGTGGGAAGTAAATTCCAAAGCATAATAAAGCCTTTTTACGCCTGTATTCCCAAAGAACTAGCAGAGATACCACTAGGACACCCACGATTAGCTGATAGAATATACTACAAATATAATATATCGCTAATAGAGCATATAAGCAGGGCAACGTTGTTGTTTTTATTAGAAAACTGAAAAAAAATCGCTTTTTTTTGGTTGCCTGATCCGAAAATCGAACTAGGAACATCATGAAGTCAAATCCTAGGCCAAACAACTAAACCACAGAGGCGATAAAGCTTAATAACTTGAATAAAGAACATAACAAAATCTGTTTGACTGAAAGGCAGATAAAAATTAAAATTGTGGCCAGAGCGGAGGCCATAAATCATAATCATGAGTAAAATCATACTGCACGGCACTCTATCACCATTGGTCTTGTTGGTAATGACCTATTTGACCTTTGGCTACTTCTTACTAGTCGCTATTGTCTTACTGAAGCAAGATCAAGTTTTAGCGGTTCATTTGTAGCAACAAAATCAACTCATAATTAATAGATTAAATCAAGAAAATAAAAACTTGTCGGTAAGTCGGTATGGTCAACAATCGTTTTTACAGTTTATAACCTACGAGACTGTTTTTTTTTAAATACACTCGATGTTGCTTTTGACTTCGGTTGCGTATAAAAGTTCTCTCATGGGAGTTTGTTGAAATATCTGGATCATTGAAGTTGGCCCAAATTACAGATATTTATGAACGATTTTAACCGATTCAGTACATTCGGACAATACCACGTGACACGAGATGTTTGTATATATAGATGTACAGATTTTACATTTTAAGTTTTAACGTTTCGTAAATTTGCATATTACTACTAAAAAATAAAAGTAGTAACATTAAAGGCACATTACAAAAGACTTAAAAAAATCTATTGCACAAAATGCAAATGTGAAAGTTGCGGCCTCTAATTTACAAAATCGGGCTTATGCAAATGAAGTCACAATATTGGCGTAATATGCCCCTCCACCCCTCCCCCATGAGTCGACATTTATCACGTGCTTCCGTTGCATATTATTACGAATGTTAAAGATGCGTGGGAATTCTAAGGAAGCTTTCTAACCTCAAATCAATTCTATTGGGCGATATAAAAACACTTATTAATAAACATTGATTCAAGTACTGCGTCGTTGGTCGAATGGTTAGCGTAACGACACTGACCAAACACAAGGCTTCGATTCCCAACGACAGCGGACATTTGTGTCTAAATGTCTACATTTCTCAAATTCTGTGGTTATTAACTGTATTCAAGTTACACTCGAAAGTATTTTTATATATAAATATCGTCGACTAACATGTTAACAACATATAAATCGTTGCTTACTTGGGACTTAGGTTCAATTTGTCTAATTAGTCAAGGAATTTCAGAGTACAATTTGACATTATTGCCTATGGTCTAAGATCCGAACCTAAGTCGACCTTCACCGAGCTGATAATAGAATAAAATGTATTTTATAATAAATGTAGTATATCACAGAATATATTAAAAATGGGTTGCCAAAAAAAATCCTGGACCGAATATTTTTAAATATTTTTAAAAAAATGTTTTTTCATGAAATGTTGCAACATCATGATAATAAGAAAATATTATTCTGACGTAAAATATATAACATCTACATGTTATGTCTGCATATTCTATAATACGTTTAGTTGCCTATTATTTACCTGGACAATCTACTGGGTTGCCGGGTATAAACAGGAATGTCGATATCATTTACTTTCACTGATTGGATAATAGAATAAATTTTATATCAACGTAAGCACTGTTTTATTGCGAACACATTAATACAGGGTTGCCTGCAAAAAAATCGGTCCTAATACAGGTTGCCGCATTTTAAAGATTTAAATTTCAACGCACGTGGAAGTGAGTGGAAGAGAGAGAGAGAGAGAGAGAGAGAGAGAGATAGAGAGAGAGAGACAGAGCGAGAGTGGGACGCTGAATATAAGAAAGTGCGCATTCGCGGTACGTACACTATGGAGGGTAGTGGTGTTTTTACTACCCTCTGTATAGTAAACAATACGTGTTATTTTGAAGCAACTATCATTTCCATTGCACAAAAAAATAATTAAGTTCATAACAGTCAATATATATTTATTTA
>NJDC01000115.1:456570-501931 GCA_002245475.1 Calephelis virginiensis
ACCAACTACTTTGTTTCCTGAATAGTTAGTGCGCCATCTGTGATCTTTTATCGTTATCATCAATATATTTGTTTGTGTGTGTCAAATGCATGGTAGTGTGGTTAATGTTTTATTTATTGATTTAATGTTGTTTATGAGCATTATTATTGAAAAATATTAGCGTTCTGCACTTCTTCTACACATAAACTATAAGTGTGGCAAATTTTATAAAATGATAAAAACTGTAAGAAGATAGAATCTCAAAAATAAAAGAATCAAGCAAGAGGTCCTCCAGAAAATATGTTTTCCAAATTGTTTCTTTGATCGAAATGAATTCAACGAACGTTAAAATTGTGCGATTTCGGTGGTAGAATGCCGTGCTGAACGTTATCCGGGAAGGGATCACCCGCCTTACCTGCCTGCCTTGCTGCGGCCATTCATGTTCTGATTGAGAAAGATGAGTAACCGGTAGACATTCACAAATGGCTTAACACCTCGATCACAAGACTGTAGACCTACAATATCTACTGTGGCCTGGTTTCCTTTCAACGTCAAGAGAGCCGTAAGCTAAGCTTGTTTGCTATCTTCTCATTGGTGAACATAAACACATAAACAAAGAATGTTTCTTTGTCATTTGTTAATCGATTATATAACAGGACCTATGTCGATGATTTTTGAGTTTGTGTTACAAAACGGTCCCTGGCTTATGCGTGATCAAAAGCGAATATTGTAATGATTATGATGTTTTATGTCAAAATAATAATTATTGTCGATCAGAGTTTAATGTTGTATCCAACATTTACTACGTAGTTGACTAAAGTACCGTTACAGAGAAAATGTGGAGGTACTGGTAAAATCCAGATGAAACCAGTTATACGACGTCTCTCAAGGATTGCGAACTGATTGTCTGAAATAAGATACTATTACCTACTCAGTGAATGCAGTCGGTTGCACAAATTGTGGAATTGAATACAATTTTCACATCAATCCGTAACGCAATGCGTGTGGTGGGGTTTGTTCAATGTTGCTCCAGTTTCAATCCTTCTAGAAGGAGCGCTCCTTTGTTACATGAGGCTTTTTTAATCCCCTCCCCCCCTGTCGCATTAGTGATATACGAGATTTGACGCAAACCGAAAACGCAAAGAAATCTCACTCGAGATTTTAAAAATGTATGCTTTGAGTAACCTATCATTATGGTAACCTGTATGGGTAATCTATTATTATTTAGGAATTCTAGGATCATTTATATTTTTTCTAGTAAGTATATAAAGGATTGAGTAATTTCTCGTTCGGCGATAGGTTTGCTACCTATCACAATGTAGGACCTTTGAATAATCGTGGGTACCTGGGTGTACTCAGTTTACGACTTCGGTGAAGATACTTTTTAATCCGTTTCTTGCAAAAAGAAATTACGTGATATTTGCTAAGACTCCGCTCACTAAATGGAAATAAATGAGATACTAGGCGCGGGTCTTAGGCTGGTCCACTCAATCACCTGATCTAAAGCCCATAAAGCACGCGCGGGTCATTTTCCAAAGAAGGACTTTGAGGAATTCCCTTGCAAACACAGAGACGGAAAAGCAACTTTTTTGCATCCTAGCCGGACCTAGGACAATATACCGCAGCAAGACATGAATAACTTGATCCAAAGTATGAAAAAACATTGCAGGATTGTTATAAATGTCGTGGATGATGTTATCTACTGACTGACTCTTCACTATTATTTTTTTCACATAACTGTTAAAAACAATAAATTTTCCTTTTTTTTCCACAATATTTTTGTGAAACACATTAAAAAAAAATATACACATATTGCATGTTATCTTTTATAAATTTGGAAATAATTGAGTAAATTCTAAATTTCCAAAATATATAGAGTGTTGATGTTTTTATTAATTGAATTATATATATATAAAAGTAATATAAGTAAAAAATAAGTAATAAATACAACATTCATTTATTTGCGGAATATATGTGTTAATGAGATGTTACAAAAATATTTAAGGATTTCAACATATTCTATCATATTTTGGTGTGCAAATATTTTAATATTTATATAAAAAAAATTATGTATGTTTAATCAGTATATTTAAAAACACGAAATTTTTTGCGCATTCAAATCGGATAAAAAATCTAAATAGCTTATTTTTCTCTATTTTGTGTTCACAGTTCTTCTAGTTAGTATTCACGTTTTATCAGGTTAGTGGTCATATTTTTAATTATATTTCTATATACAAAAACAAATCAAAATTATTTCGATCATGACAGACAACCGTGCACTGCTCGCGTGAGACAGAACTACTATAATGTCTGATATAAGGAAAATATGAAGGTCATTGTGATAAGGGAAACACCCGCACGTGGGGTTTTCACATGCTTCCTCTAACATCCTTCCGTACAATACGTCAAGCATGAACGTCAGCTGATCGGAAGTTAAAATGGACGTATATCTAGCCAGGAAAATATCAAAAGCGCCTTAAGCTTTTGGACGCAGTGAACGCAGTTTTAATTAAGTTCCTTATTATTATTAACTTATCCTGAGCCAGAGATACGATCTAACTTTCGAGTAGGTTAGATGTTCACGATAATAAATATGGTCGTCGAGGAAAAGCTACAGCTTTGTAAAAGTCAAACTTAACCAAACAAACAACCAAAATGTCATTTTTAACCCCGGATAGAAATAGAGGTGTATCATAAGTTTGACGCGTCTGTATGTGTGTGTGTGTGTGTGTGTGTGTGTGTGTGTGTGTGTGTGTGTGTGTGTGTGTGTGTGTGTGTGTGTGTGTGTGCGTGTGTGTCTGTGTCATGAAACATTTTGAATGGATAGTCAGATTTTGTCGGGGCTTACAGCAAATTTTTAATATTATATTTATTCCAATTTTGTTTTTTTATATATCTGTCGGTGTGACCTACAGCTGAAAATGCATTCAATTTACCGCCCTTATGTCAAGTTATCCTTGGAAACTGGTTTTAGATCGATATAAAATTAATCAACATTGCAGCTTACAACACTTTAAATGTACCTCACATTAAGTTCTCGGATATAAATAACGTAGCCTTTCCCTTCTTAAAAAACTTAAAATTGCGTATCTTAATATATGCATTTCTTGTGTTCGTGTGTTTGTCACTGAACTCCTAGGGGACTGGAACGATTTTGATGATTTTTTTTGTGTATGTTCAACAGAATTCGAGAATGTTTTAGATTCACAATTTGGTCACCTGGAAAATGTTTTTTTAATAATAAGTAGTTGCTGATTTTGGAATGTTTTACATTGGATCTGCCAGACTGCACTACTATCGAAGCATTAATGTCAAGCAGTACGAAGTTTGCTGGGTGAGCTTGTATCCTACATAAAAACAAATATAGCGATTATTGTTCACATGATGTTTGTCTCCCCTGTATGTACATCGTATTGCATATATTAATAACAATAACTTACTTGAACTGTGAACAAGTAGTCTGCATTCTTGACGGTTGAAGGATAACCAGATTTAATTTCCGCATTTAATGAGCCCAGCGCAAGTTCCACAAAAATAACTCAGGTTATAATCTTGATATTTCTGAGTTTTAATTTAAATCACCTCTAGAGATGCAGCTTTGGTGTTCCATGATGGTCCCGAGTCCCGTGGCAAACATAAGTTTTAATTTTTAGACATCATCTTATAATTCGAATCGTCTCTGTGCTCTCGCTTTGGCGTAGCACGAGGTCTTGAGTTCAATTACCGAGTAGATAACTCAAAACGTTTTTTCATTTTTTAATAAATTCAACTTAGCCCGGGATTGGGTAAGAGCCCGGTTAATGACAGGACCTATGATGTGGGATTGTTTAAGTCTAAGGTACCCTCGACTAATCGTGGTTGCGTTTTTTAGGTAATAGTTAGACCTCTGCCTAACATGTTTAGGATACGGGCGTAGTTGTTTACAAATTATGTAGATACTTACAATTTAAACGTATGAGGTAAACTGATAGATAGATAGATATATAATCAGCGCGGTCAAAACAAACCACGTACAGACAGAAGATTCTACAAAAGATTGACGTGTAAGATAGGTGACGTCCCCGCGACTAACGAAACCTTTGTACTATTATGGTAATAATGATAATCATAATGCATATTATGATACCTAATTATAAAGATAAACCTTGTACACTTAAAATTGCTACTTACAAAGCTTTACAAAGACTTTGATGGAAGTTGTAATAGACAAGTTTTGGTATGACTGCAAACTACAAAGTTATTGAATTCAGAAGGGTGACTAGCAAATCCGGCCACACGTTGCTGTGGCTAAGATTTTTGTTATATTAAAGTAATATTTGTAATGTAAAATGAGATGTAAGTAATCCTATCTCTCAAGTTGGATCAAACTGCACAGTATAGTCGTAAATAGTATGGTAGGGACTAGGGAGTCAGTGGCGGACAATACAATGTTATGCATAGTTCATAGATATTAAAAAAAAGATATACGATGAATAATACACAACACATTAGACATTTTAGACTTTTGCAAATGTTTACTATTAGGCGTTTGGCTATTTTCTTTAAGGTGTAACATATGACTCTATTTTGGTGTTTTTGTCGCTTAGTCAGTTTTGAATTTTAGACATCGATAAGTGACAAATTTAGTTATGTTTCTTTTTTATTTGATAAGATAGCGACCGAAAATTTAGCTTATAACTGTGGTCTATACACCATAGATCTGGATATTTTTATCACAATTTCATAGATTTGTATATGTATCTGGTCAAGTTAAATTGATTTGCTTTAAGTTATGATCAATTTTATTAAAAACGAACTTAAATTTTTAAAATTAAAAAACGATCATCTTTATCTTCGAGTGAGATTTGGAGGCATCGAGAAGATAGACAATTAATTAATTTCTGAATAAATACACTAGCGCACTTTAATTGAACAAAATTGAACAAAAATTTAACAACATTGACTAATTTAACTCAATATGCACACAATATTGAATAATGTTGAAAAAAGCGTCCATATTTCTCCGTGTTGGTCCAGATTTCTTTGCAAAATTGACCTGCTGCTGCAACATATAAAATGTGAATATAGGCTTTCCGTCACTAATACCGTGACATCTGACTAGGTGGTAGAGTTTCGCAACCAACTCGCCCGGATTGGTACCACCGCCTTACCAATTCAATCAATAAGGTAGCCGATAAACTTACCGTAGCTCCAAGCCTTACATCCCGACCTCAGGTTGGCAACGCACCATCACCACCTTTGGTGTCTCTAGGCGGCGTGAATTTCTTACCATCAGGAAACCCGTCTGCTTCATTGCCTTCCGATGTCATAAAAAAACATTTTCTACAGTCCGCCAAAAACTCAATAAATTTGTAGTTGTTGTTTTGTTCTAATTTATGAATAGAGTTGTACGCAATGTTGTACGTCAGTGTTGCAACAAATATTGCTTTGCGTGTATCCATGTTAATCAAAGTGCCAGGAAACAAGTGCAAGGTCAAGTGTGAGAATCAATGCAAGAAGGTTGAGTTCGGTTAATCAAACTGTTTTTGTTGGGCAATAGACAGACAATATTCTATTTTTATCATATTTATCCTTATTTCCGTATATATGGCTCGTCACTCGTGAAGTGTTTTTAAACAAACTCCAAAAAAAGAGGAGGTTCTCAATTTTTTTTTGTATGTTTGTTACACGAATACTCGACAAACCGATTTTAATTACTTCATAATTCCGCGGAGGTCCCATATTAATTTTATAATGCCGAGCATTGGTGTGGTTTTTGACTTATAATAATGCAAAAATATTTAACATAAACAGAAATGTACGCATTACTTATATCTCAACATTTCGAAAAGGATGTTTGAACTGGTACACTTGAGTGATTTATAAATATTCGTCTTGAAAATTTATTGTGAACCAATAACTTATTTTTAAAGGCTAATATGATGCTAATTTCGCGGTGTACAACTTCAATGGACTTGTTCAATTTTTTTGTACACACCTATACATTTTTCTGCATTTGAGAAAAAGACGAGCCTGACCTACCTACTTATAAAAAGGTGGTAAACATAAGATAGGCGCTGGCAATACCAGTTGAAAGTCAACTGAAGCGATTTTAAAACAACGAGTCTAGGTTGTGTGTATTAATAGTTTTACAATGGCTCTTCCGGATTGGTACTAATACCTTTCCGTGTAGCCTTTGCGTAAATGCTTGCCAATGTCTTATGTCGTTTTAAGAGTTTAGACTCGATTCATTTTGAATATTACAGCTCCAAGTTCGTAGAGAACCAATATAATTTTTGTTATCTTAAAACATTTCTTAGCATCTGATGCTTTGTTTCTAGTTATTTTTTTATATTATAAAAAGGTAATATAGCTTTTAATTACTATCTTATCTGGTGAATTATATAATATTTATATAATTATAAATCAGCATATTCAAATATAATGTTATAAAAACAGAAGACTCGTTCCGGAGTCGCCGGAACATCCGGCTTCATTGACAAGATATCATATTTCGATGTAGGTATATATTTTTTGTATAAATTAATAGAAGATTAAAATTTGTATAAATTAATTAACAGGTAAGACGATGAGTCTGTCACATTTTCTGGCTGCGACAAACTTAATATGTTTATCTCTTTCATGTACGGTAATTTAGTACAAAACAAATAAATATTCGCTGCGACAAAAAGTCTCCCGTGTGCGCCTTCTCTTACAGACGGGATCTAAAATCACAAGTGCAAGTTAGCTGGCCATCTAGAAAGGAACACACCATACAACCAGTTCTGTGACGGTAAGAATGGGTAATCGTGTATAACCAATTCGGGCGAGCTACTGGCTGCTGCACAGCACTCTTTAAGCTACAATTCACTTGGGCTCTATCCTTGCAACAAGATAACGCCTCAGTAACACCATTGGTGTCTATAGGCGACAGCTGTCTCTTACTTTCAGGAGAGTCGCTTAGTCACTGTCTGACTTAAAAAGGAGAGAGGTTTATATTTTTATTTACAAGGAGGCGAGTACTACATACCAAAACGCAGTGTACGTACGATTGGGCAACACTGCGATTAGAATGGCATTTGCTTTCGTATGTATGTAGGTAGTTAAACGATGTTGGACTGCTTATAGCCATATTTCATTTTATTGATTTGATGTTTACAACACTTTTAGTATCTTGTCTAAAACGAACGGATAATGAGTATAATAATTGTGTTGTATGACCCGATAGACGTTGTCCTGTTTGGCTACTGAAAGTTAAGATATTATCTGACTGTTATGTACAAAGAAATCAAATTTATTAAAATAAAGTTATCTTAAATTTAATTTTAGCTATTTTTCTTTTAATAAAATTAATGCAACAAAAAAGAATTAGTGAAATTATTCCATCCGTTCACAAGTAACGCAATGATCAAGGAAAATAGACATTCATGTTAATATAATATACATATATATGTAGAAATTATATATAATTATTACCTAGGATATGTAAACAACTCCTAAAACTGTAATATCAAATCTGTTGAATACAGAATAACGGCACGTTATAGGCAAAAACGGTACTCGGAAACGTAAAACTGCAAAAAAATCGAATACATTTATTTCACGATCATGTCACAATTGATGATACTTTTTCCGAAAGATAGCTAATACTTAAGAGATAATCCTAATAATTTTATCAACATCCCACTAGTAATAATTATCAAAGACTAAACTCAACTCAAAAAGTCATAGCCAGATCATGATAAAATTAATATGGGATTATCTTTCCACAAAAGAACCATCAAAATTGATTATTTGACCGCCTCGTTGGTCGAGTAGCTAGCGTACACGCCTAACTACATCGACCAACCGCGAGGCTCGGGTTCGATTCCCGACGGGGGCAGGCATTTGTGTGATGAACATTTAGATGTCTGCATTTCCGGGTCTGGGTATATATAATATATATATTCTGGTATCTATATAAGTATTTCTATGTATTAGAATCGTTGACTAACACCCATAATACAAGCATATAATTTGCTTACTTTGGGGTTAGATTCAATTTGTGTGTTTTGTCCAGGAATATTTATTTATTTATTTTATTTATTGATATAATAATTATAAGTACGCAAAAAAATCACAGTTGGAATGTTAACCTCATCTTTTAGGAGTCGCATAAAATACAAAAAGAACCATCAAATAAATTATAAACTTCGCTTAATGCAACATTCGCTACGCATAAAATACAATTCGCTGGAGCTTTTTTTTCTGATAATATGTATGATGATCCTTTACTCACCTGATGGAAAGCGAAGAAGGGATGAAGGTGGAATTATTTAATATTGCCTTTTCAATATTTCTTTTAAGACGCTCTTTTGAGAGATTGTCTTAATTTTCTATGGATTAAATAATATTCTAACACTAACATATTTATAGTTCCGACATATGTTGAGTATGGGGGTTAACAACGAAAGCAACCTCCATAAATTGTGAACAATTTTATGTGATTTTGTATTGCTGTATTGATACTAGCTGTTACACGCGGCTTGGCACTTATTAGGAAAACTTATCTTCGTTGGACTAAATTCAAGTTGCGAAATTTGATCAAAATCGGTTCAGCAGTATTTTACCAGAAACAAATATTTCGAATTATGTACATAAATATTGAGTAGAATCTTCTTATGTTTGGACAACATTCTTCTTGGGGCCGCCGAATCAACGAAATTTATTGACATACGTCATACATATTAGTTATGAAAATTGATTAAAAATTGTAGTGAAAAACCCAGCAATTACGAAATTATTGAAGTTGGCAATTATTAAAAGGAAAACCGAACATATATCATACTGCTACACATTACAAGGCAATTATAGCTTAATGATACTAACGCCATAGGTTTATTGTGAAATGTGATTTACTGGATTGCAAGCAAAGTTATGAGTTTCTGTGTTTGTGTGTACGTCAGTCTGTGTATATTTATATATTATATCCTTTATATCTCATAGCTAACAATATGCTTAACGCATTTTATGCGCATTTGGTATCATTTGTCTTGACAATATACAGTCAATGTTTTCTTGGATTTGTAAATGAGAAAGATGAATATGACAGCTACGAGTTGTCATGATTTTGATTGATATATTTTAATATGTATAAGTCTTCAGTACGTGTGTTATTCCCCTAACTCATCCTAATTGTCTTCATAAACATTTGCGGGGATATTTCAATGATCTCCTAAAGTTTAGGAAGGTCAATACTCAATAGGTCACTAAATATAGGTGTTACGAAGTTCTTCGAATTAAAATAAGGTATCTTCTTCACGCCCATATCCCCGAAGAAGTAGGCAGAGGCACAACCAAAGCACCCGCAACTAGAAGAATGGTACTAAGTCCTACAATATGGTAGGTGGCAAGACTATCGCCAACCGTGCACATATCAAATCCCGAGCTACGTTATTTTTATTCAAAAATTTAAAGTATTTTCCTTTTTTTTGTTGCCGGACCTGGGGCTTAAGCCCGGGACCTCAAGAACTCAAGTCTGACACTGGATCACTAGACCGCAGAGGCGATTAGAATTAGTTAGTTTTTTTGAAACCTACGGCAAAAATATATGATTTGATAATATTAACCGCCTCGTATGTCGAGTGGCTACCGTACACGCCTAACTACATCGGCCACTCTCGAGGCTCGGGTTCGATTCCCGACGGGGGCAGACATTTGTGTGATGAACATTTAGGTGTCTGCATTTCGGGTCTGGGTGTTTATTAAATATGTTCTGGTATCTATTTAAGTATTTCTATGTATTAGAATCGTTGACTAGCACCCATAACACAAGCATATAATTTGCTTACTTTGGGGTTAGATTCAACTTGTGTAACTTGTCCAGGGATATTTATTTATTTATTATTTATATGATTTGAAATATTTGATGTGGTTGTAATCAAAATACTCATGAAAATGCTCTTAAATATAAACGGAAATTTAAATTATCAATAAACGCTTCGAATTTTTTCCAATCACGTAGCGGAATACATACGTATCTAATGTATAAAATTCTCGTGTCACGGTGTACGTGATTGAACTCCTCCGAAACGGCTCAAGAAATTTCGTGAGCATATTGTGTAGGTCTGAGAATCGGACAACATCTATTTTTCATACACTTAAGTGATGAGGGTGACTCATCCTAATTTTTTTTTTCTAAAATCACATTAAAAATATAGCAGAACAACGTCTGCCGGGTCAGCTAGCTAGTTATGTATGTAAATGTATTTCTGGAAAATATGTGGCTCACTGATTTTCAATTTCATAGATATAAAAAAATACTTAACTTGTTTTAACTAAAACGAAACCTAATGTATAATAAAAAAAATGTTGCTGCAAAATGCAACAAAGAAGAGTGGTGTCATATTGTAAGGTGCTCGTATCATCTACGAAATCTGAAGGTCACGGTTATATCTTAGCATCAGTAGAGTCGTGTGCTTAAGTTAATAAGTAAGCACATTGTATGCTGGTGTTATGGGTGTCAGTCAACGATACTGCTTATAAAAATACTTATATATATACTAGCTGACCCAGCAAACTTCGTAATTTCGTATCGCTTGGCATTAATGATTCGATAGTAGCGCAGGCTGTCGGATCCAATGTGAAACATTCCAAATCAACAACTACTTACTTATTATTAAAAAAATAATTAAAAAAACATTTTCCAGGAGACCAAATTGTGAATTAGAATTAGACCATTCTCGAATCCCCTTGAATACACACAAAAAATTCATCAAATACGTCCAGTCGCGTCGTCTAGAAGGAGTTTAGTGACAAACACATGAACACAAAAACTATCATATATAAAGACTAGCGGCCCGGTTCGTGCTTCACTTCGTATATGACCGCATGAATGACATAACACAACAAAACAGAAAAAGAAAAAATCAACTGAAAAAAGTTTGAACATAACAGTACAATCCCCATCTGAAAAAAGTTTCAATTTGACTGAAAAATACCCACTAACAAAATGATGCGCCACTTATTGGATAAGTGAGCCGTTCATGAGTTATAAACTTACAACGAAAGTGGCATTGATATTTATCAGAAAAAAATAAAACAGAAATACCGACATCAAAATGTTTATCACACAAATGCCTATTCCCGTCTAGAATCGAACCATAGCCTCGCGGTTAGTCGATGGAGCTGGCAGCCATAAAATACATGTGTCTCTTTTGCAGGTTTTGAGTCATTCTTAATTGTCACAAATAACTTATTGTTATGACATTTTAAATCATTCTTTTGTATTCTTAAGTAAATACGAAAGGTTTGTATTTAGTAAAATATTACCTAATTAACAACACAAAGATATAAATCACACCAGAGTAGTAGTCTGTAAAACAAACGATAAGACAATATTCAGAAATAAATAATATTTCATCGGACAAGGCCGAACTTAGACAATTTATATATCTACGTATTCCGTACTTCCTGACTGTAAGGCTGGAAGTATATTTTTTTTAGGTTTAGCTTAAACTGATAGATTACAACATTGAAAGATTAAGGTGCTTAATTTAGTATAGTGTCATTTTGAGAAATGTTGGAAATATGTCAAGTTTACTCTTAGTAGTAAAACAAATAAAAATAACTCTTTTTTTGCTCATAATTTTGATGTTTCTAGTAATATATTTAAGGACCAATATGAACCTACAGTTAAGTAATAGTTTTACTCAGACAAGCAAATTCTTTTTAGGTTTTGAAAAGGTTTTAAAGGTGAAAGATATTTTTTTATTTAGCAATTTAGTGAATCCTGTGGTTCCTTTAATTACTGAATCGATTTTAACAAAAAAAACATTTTACCAATATTTATAGCTCTACAATTAAGAAATGTTTTTTTATCAAAATCTACCAATTACTAGAAACAAATATTAGCTTCTTAATAGCTTGGTCATTGATTTTTAAATTCTGTGATATAAACTTTGTGAATATAGGTATAAGATAATTAAGTTATTGTATAACTTAAAGTGGGTCGAACAATTAGATATTGCTAAACTGGACAAGAAAATAAACATTCATAGTTTGTTATTTCCCATAAAGTACCTATTCTTAATTATTATGATTTAGCAACTGAAATATAGTATTCTTTCGTACACAATATTAGAAGCTTTAATTTTCTACGCATTAAAACTAGAATACTCGACATACGCACGTAATTATATTAAAAACAAACTATTTAGTTGGTACAAAGGAAAATGCTACGTATTTATCTCGTTCTCTATTACGTGATTCGCATGTATGAACGTGCGGTAAGACGATTATAAAGACAATAACAATGACAAAAATGTAAAAATAACTCAATCAAAACTTAGGTATACAAATCGTAAAGACATAGAACTTACTCCTTACGTACCACATCCAAAGTTTATCTAAAAAATGCTACGATCATTCACTAGACCGTCAAATGTTAACAAATGTGCCCAGAATTATGCCTTCACATCAAGAGACTGACAATTTTTCCATTTTGTAAGCAAATGTTTTTGCATAAAAAGTAAAGATAAACGAAATTTTTGACCAAACAACAAATTAGATGTGTATAGTAATTATGTAAAATATTTTGATAATGTCTAATGTAATCCTCGGACGTTACTGTTTCATATTTTCCTAAACTTAAAACTGAATTAAATTTTATTTATATACATCCTTACTAAGAATATGCAAATAAAAAAGCAATTTTAACTATTTACCTTAATTTACCTTAACTATTTATATCACCGTTCGTTTACACGTGCGAGCATTGCAACTTATTTTTAATTGTTTGTCTTGCTTGTAAGCTTTAGAGTTAAGAAAAAAAATTAATTGAGAAAATCGCATGTGTAAACAATGAGGTTAAGTTTTTTAGCTGTTGTCAAGTGGATTTTGCAGAAGTCACCTCCCCTTTTTACAGAAATCTTCGTAACCTATCTATAGTAACGTAACATACCTAAGATAACAGATTTGACTACTTTAGATCAGTTACCAGGCAACCACTGTTATTGTTCAATGTTTAACAAAAACATTTTATCTAAAACACTGTAGTACACTTACCTCTAATTGGAGATAGATCATTGAAATAGCTTTTGTACTTTGACTGTCTATAATTCTAATATAATATTTAGAATAAAAAGTAAATACCTTTGATACCAATAACAGTAGTAATGGAAATTCATTTTAATTTATTTTATGTACATTGGTGATTGTTTAAAACGGGCAAGGGAATGGTTAGCTTAGGCTCAATTTCAAAACCAAGACAAGGCTTACTGTTATTATCTATTAACTTTTATGGACTAAAACTGCAGTTACGTCTATCCTAACATTATAAAGAGGAAATTTTTGATTTTTTGTTTGTTTGTTTGAAATGAATAGGCGCTGAAACTACTGGACCGAATTCAAAAATTCTTTCACCCTTAGAATGTTACAATATCCCTGAGTGACATAGGCTTTGTTTCCAAAAGCCAAGTCACGCAGGCGAAGCTGCGTGAAACTGCTAGTATTACATAAGATATACGGACGTGCAATATTATATATCCACCAACCAGTGAGCTGAGCATTAATAATAATAATAATAATAATAAACAATGCGACTTTTTTGAGAGCAAATCAATCAACATGAATTTTCTAAAAAGCTCAACTCTTTTAACCTTTTTGTAATTCAATAGTGTTGCAATTCTATAAACTTGTAATAGATAAATGGTATTTCCGAATAACTGTTACGGTATATTGACGGTGTGTTGTATTCGTATATTTAATTATTGAATATAATAGTATTTAAATATTAAATCACAATCACATGTTTGCGTCGAATCGCAAAAAAACTCTGTGTGGTTAAGGCTTGGATATTGCTATTCAATTATATCTAGTGCGATATATCCAAGATATCATTATCTTCGATCGTATTTCGTAATAGCCGCAGGGATGCAGTAAGTTAATCAACGTAGCTTTCATGTTGTTGAAGACTGAGATCTTTAGTAGACGTTAAAAAAATAGGGTTTTTAGGGCCAAATATGACGAGGGCTTCTAGATTTCAAATAAGTAGAATGTGTTACTGTATGTTGCGAAAATGGCTAATACATTCTGTCTCATAAGGTATTTAAATTTATTTTATTTTTAATAATATTGCTTAAGAAAAACCTTCAGACTTAAGCTTTTTAAATAAGTATTACAACTTGTTTAGTTATATGTGTGTAAGTAAATATCTTTTTCAAATATAAAAAAAAATATTTCTGTTGTGTGCAGAAAAATTAAAAAATACTATCAGTCAACAGATATTAACAAATTATATGCTTATAATAATAACGATAATAATAAACACTCATACTCAGAAATACGGATATAATTATGTTAAACACGCAAATTCTTGCCCCTGTTTGAATTTGTCAGCCCCCTTTAGTAAAAATAAGACAAACTTAGGTAAATAACAGTACGACGATTTTAATTTAGGTTTTATAAGCTTATACCCTTAAATGTTCATATCTTTGACTTGGGTATAAAACCGAATTAATTTGAATTTTGTAACATTTCTTCCAGTTTGTTGATTGAAACGTTTGGATGTATATTTTAATTGGATAATGAGATGTTATTCAAAACAAACTTACAGGGGTTCAGTGAATCACTAACTACGTGGAAGTGTGATATTCTGATTAGCAGTAGCCCAGTGACTACTGATGTAGGTATCTACTTTTAGCAGCCAATTAACGAGTTCTTACGCTTTCAATGCTATAGTAGTATCATCAACAACTATACTAATTATGATACTATTGTTATAAAGTATAATTTATTAATAATTATTCTTTTTTAACCATTTCATTGAATCTTAAATCAGGGTGCACGAACGTCTATAGATTTTTTGACGTTTTCGGGTTCTCGTTGACTGGCGAAGAAATATCCAATTTGCACTTTGCTTAATTAGAAATACGAAGTATATGTAGGCCCATATCCCCAATTAAATACGCAGATGCACAACGAAGGCACCCACGACTAGCCGAAAACTTTCCAACAATGTGTGAAATGGCAAGCTTATCGCCAAACGGCCATATATCCAATCTCGGCCAACATTATTTCTATAAGAAAATTGAAAACATACATTTCCTATTTATTGAGTTGAGTAATCTCAAATCTAACTTAAGTTGATAGTAAAGCTTAAGTTGATATAATAGACTGTACCTATTACATTGTATTAAGGACTATAATACCAGGTTGAACCTTGGAGTACTTTACTCCGTGTTTATCTATTAATAACATGGCAACAGTTTCAATGAATCTTTTGGTAAAGATATTTACAGTATTTATATATTTATATACAACACGTTACATAGTAATACACATAATAACAATATACAAAACACATACATAGAATATAGTTTATATAATAACTCTTAAATAAAACTAATCAGTTGTAATTTAATTTGAACATTGTACGAAGATTATAAAGTAATACGAAATGTAATTTAAAAAACTAAACACCGATACCCATAACAAAATACACATTTAAGGATGATAAAACCTAACCTTAAAATGTATTTAATATGCAAAATTATTCATAGTTATGTATTTAACTTTAAAATATTAATATTTTATACAATTGCATGTAATAAATAATTTAATAAACCTTGATTTTTTTATTTTGAATACACAATGTACATTATGTCATTTAAATGAGTCTGTGGAAGTATCTTAAGCCTCAAGTATATTATTCCCAAAGAAATTAAACTGTTTATTCAACTTCACGACAGAGTTTAAAGTATCATACCCATCATCTAGATCTACAACTGTACGATTCCGAAGACATTTCTTATCTCGCACAACACCTTTGTGGAATCAGTTACCGAAGGCGGTATTCCCAAACAATTATGACTTAGGGACCTTTAGGACAAGAGCGTACTCATTCCTCAAAGGTCGGCAACGCATCGGTGATACCTATTCCTGGTGTTGCGGATGTCCGTGGTCGGAGGTAATCACTTTCCATCAGGTGACCCACCAGCTCGTTTGCCTCCTCTTGTATGAAAAAAAACTTGATCTGTATCATATTTTCATTGATAAGTAATAAGTATATTCCTGTGATTATCTTCGAACCCACGCTTAGAAGAAGGTGTTTAGTCTAGTTATCCAATCTCGGCAAGGCAAAGTTAACATCTATTTTGTTTTTTTATTTAACACCGATATCATGAAAACTGTTATTGAACTTAGTAGCCTTGACGTGGATACAATTTGCTAATATATAATATATAGATACAGTAAATAAAATTATACAATTACTAGCTGAACCGACGAACTTCGTATCGCTTAACATTAACAGCTACTAACAGTTTGTATGGATGAAATAATTGATTTTCTTTTTTTTCAGCAATTTTGTTGGTTTTTCTTTTCGTAAGAATCTTCTTCTGATAATTACTAACACAACAAAAAAGGTTTAGCAAAATTGGTCCATCCGTTCGTGATGTGATGATAAAGCGATTATTTTTTTTATTCGCTAAGTTATTTTTTATATCTTAATTTAGATAAACGATATAATATATATTTCAAACCTTTTTATATAAAATAGTAAGAAAATTATTAACTTAGTCATTTTTCCTACTTTCTAAATAACCATAACTTTTGCAAAAATTCTGCATCAAGGTCATAAAAATGAGTATTTTCCTCTATTTCCTTAGGATTCCATTATTAGTTCCAGATTTTGTGGCAATGATCCCAGCGAAGAAGATCGCTCTTTCAAAAAAAATCTTTTGAGAACTAACAGAGAAATCTATTAACATACATAAAATAGAGGAGCTGAACATACAACCATCTCTTTTCTTCGAAGTCGAAGTTAAAAAATGATATAATGATAAAATAGAAAAAAATATCATTTTAGTTGAATATGATTGTCTCGTTCTTGATAAGTATGATTCAAATGTAGAAGTATTATTATGAATTTAGATATAATACCGTCTTTAGATGACGGTACAAAGAGCGCTGTCTGAGACAAATTCATATGAATAATTAAAATAAACAACGTCAAACCTATCACGAAATGCACAAATGACTTTCTTGGCAAAAGCAACGCCGCTGTTTGCCATCACTATTTCAAATTAACAAATTCTGAGATGTCAAATAAAATAATCTTGCCGTCGCTCGGAATGTGACTACAGGCGTCACGACATTCCACGGAAAACTTTACAAGTAACCATTTCAACTTCTCATTACTTGTTTTTATCACCTAGATATTTCCCCATTTTCCGAATAAGTCCGTCAAATATTGTACAGCTGCATTTATAAAATATGTACATTTAAAATTGCAGAGATCTCTGTTAAGACATTTCAGAGGAGTCCTAGCAAAAAACACCATGAAGTTTTTAGTACAAAATTATGGCTAGTTATTAGCTCTTTAATGGCGTATTGATATTGGCACCATAGCATAAACTGTTCATATTCTTTAAAAGAAGTGAAACATTCAAATATCAATTGGCTAAATAACATTTTTAATTTTAGTCTAAATAAGATCAACTAGAGCAAAATTAGTAGTCTTAAACTTTGGATACGAGTAGTTTAATATGTAATATTTTTTTAATTACAAAAAAATTTTAGCAAAAATGAAATTATTAATTATCAACAAGATCACAGGTGGTAAAGTGCTGTGCGACTTGCATGGGTATTGTTTATTATTTACCACCGCTTTACCTATTTTTGCCGCCATATGAAAACTGTTATCCCCTGTTTCACCACTTGGGGGTTGAATTTTGAAAATCTCTTCCTTAGTGGACGCCTACGTAATAAGAGAAATACGTATGTGAATATTAAAGTTTCTATCTTCAAGGGCCTGTGCGTTGTTACATCAGTCAATCAGCTTTGCCTTTTATATAATATCCAAACAGAGACAGCTTGTTTTTTATCATAAAAAAACAAAAGCATAATGGTAGCGTAAAGTAGTGAATAAATTAACATAGTATTACCGTTTTGTCGTGAATGGTTACGATTTGTATAAGTGTAGGTATATCCATCCACATCCACAAGTTTTATATTAATGGTCGGTTTTGCATAGTCCGGTCAATATTTTCCACAATTAATATGCAACATATAGATCAAATAGCGCGTTATGAGTAGTTTGACGACGTAAACAATTTTCCTGTTTTGTCAGAAACTACCGTGTTCAATAGAAATTCTTCGGTAAGTATAAAGTTTTTGTATCGTTAAAGATTACAGTTAATAGCTGTTATTGCATTATGTATATACTAGCTACCCCGGCTAATATTGTTTTACAGTAGGTAATGTTGTTTTAAAGTATACATAAACTAATAATTCTTTCGATGTGTTCTTTCGAATAACCTTAAAATACGTTTTTTAAATTAAAATTTTATCCAGCAGTTGCAAGCAATTTCCCGGAGTAAGTATATAATATCCTAAATGTTGACCGAACTATAAGCTGCTACTACATAGCAATTGGAAAACGGACAAAAATGTTTGTTACCCTTATTTTTAGTTCTGTGGTAGGTGTTTAAAAGTTTCATATTATCATAACAGATATTAAATTTTATATTTAACTCAACTCCAAATTAAAAAAAAAACATACCTCCCTAAGAATTTTGTCGTGACATATTTTTTATTTCAAACATGATATGAAATAATAATTTAAACGTAGTAAAACTGCAAAAAACCGACTTCAAATTTGGAACATATGTGGTTTTCTCATGAACGCTAATGTAGACCTGGATCAAATTATAATTGGATTACCGCGGAAGTATAGGCTTTCAATAAAAAAATCAATTTTGAAAATACACAAACACAAACACCGGAATAATCGCGAAACATACATACAAAAAAAAATACGGGTCGAATTAAGAACCTTCTCTTTTTTTCGTCGGTTGATAAAGGAAATTATTGGCAGTTTCAATTCAGTTATTAATGTAAATCTGAAAAAGATATTCTTAATTAGATTAAATTTGCCTGCATATTTAGATTATTTTGTTCCCAATTTTAATAATTACCAAGGACAGAGTATACTTTTGAAATTCCTAGCTAAGTACTACCAGACACATATGTGGGATATCTTAACTATGTATATACAATAAAGGTGAATTTATTATTTATGATTTGAGAACTACTTCTTGATATTTTTTTGGATTCGTTTTAGCCCCGAACATTAAAATAACTATTTAATAAAACATCTGACAAATTCTGACGGAAAAATTCACTTGGCACATGGGGCAGTACGAAGTTCCCCGGGACAGCCAGTTTGATATAATTGATTGATTTCATGAGTAATTTTAGAAGGGCGGGAAATATCGGTTTCTGTAAACTGAGGTTGGAGCATTTTAATTGTTAAAACAGACCAATCTTCACAGATAAGAGTACTTTGTTGTACTTAGTTATAGATTGTGGTCTTTAACTCAAGGTCCTTGGCTACATTTGTGAAAGGACTGTTGTTCCGTAGTTTTTGTTATTGACGTTTTTCTAGTAGTTAATTAAATACGAAATATGCGTGATTATACAGGCTGCGTAACTTTATTTGAGGTTTAATATTGCTTGGAATTAATTAAATAAAAGTACATAATGATGTATACAAAAGAAATCAATAACTTATTGTTGCAATAACTCATTGGTCGAGTGGCTAGGGTACACTGACCAACCACGAGGCACGGGTTCGATTACCGATAGGGACAGGCATTTGTATGATGAACATTTAGATGTTTGCATTTCTGGGTCTGGATGTTTATTAAAATTATTTTGGTAGATGTCTATTTTTGTATTGCTATGTATTACAATCGTTAACTAACACCCATAACACAAGTATAATATAATTTGCTACCTGTAGGTTTGGATTCAATTTGTGTAACTTGTCTAGGGATATTTATTATTATTATGTTACTATTTCAATTCTATCAATACTAATTAGAATACTATTCTATCAATGAACATTGTGTCTACTACCAAATATTAGAGAGCTCTGCAGCTTGCAAGGATTTTGTCTTACTTACTTCTGATTATATCGTCCTATAAGGTAGGATACCTGGTAGATGTACACAAGTGATCTAATACCCAGCTATAAGTCAACAAGGAACCAGTAATGTCTGTAGTTGTCTCTTACCGTGAGAACTGCCTTGATTAGTTGGCTATATACAAAATTGAAAAAATGTAAAGTGTACCAGTGACATATAAAAAGTTACATGTTATTTCAATGCTAACTATTTTTTAAATTTATAAATGTAAATTATTAAATATATTAAATATAAACATCCTGTATGTGCATAACATTCAGTGCTTTTTGTATATATTCAAAAGCAACGAATAGTAAGTAAAGTAAACCCAATGACGATTAATGTTATACAAATGGACACAATATTTGTGAGACCTCACCAATGAAACTTAAAGAAAACTGATGAACATCTCTTTTTGCTTTCCTACATATGCGTCAGGACTTTGAAAGTTAATAATTGTTTTTATCGCAAATATGACGATGTATCAATAGGTCCTTAAAAATCGAATGATTTCTTATTTATACATAGAACCCCACTTGTATTTATAGTATTTGTAACGTCACTTCTAATTTTGCTACCTACATGACACGTTGATTTAATTATAAATTTTAATTTAAGCAACAGTCAATAATTATCAATTAGTTTTCAATATTCAATATCATCAATTATACTTCCTAATTAACATTTAATTTACAAGTAATTCGCATTGTTATCGCGCTTCTTCTTTTAGGATGCGTTAAGGTTAAAACTTCCACATAGGCATTGAAAGACAGAAACACTTGCATACGAATCGCTCCGTAACATCAGCTGTAAATAATTAGTAAATAAATTGTATTTTTAGTGGTATTAGTAAGGTATCCGGACTTTTTGTCATAAAAAATATTCCCGTTATATTCTTTTATTTTTTGTCAAATCCCTTTGACCTAGTGACTTGTTTACAGAGTATTAGTTAGTTATTACTATTGTTTATCTTATTAATAAATATTCTTAGTTTTTCATAAACTCCACTGTGGTCATTCTCGTAATAATATGTTACTAATTTCTTCATTAATAACTAATGAAAAAAATATTTAGTTGATCGTCCTTTTATGCTTTCTGGTATTATAAATCATGTAGGTATCACAATGGTCAACAAAATAAAATAAAAATGGTTACAATCAAACCAACTTTTTTTAAATCTCTAATATTTGTAATTCATTATTACTGTCTTATTAATAAATAATTATATACTGTAATAAAGAAACAAGATTGAGCTTAAATATCTTATACGATAATTACATAACAATATAATACAGTAACTTATAGAGCAAAATGAATTCAACATTTTTTTTTAATTTGTTAAGACAAAAGAGTCGTGCCATACATTTTCCCAGAAAATCCACACTCCACAAGTACCTACTTAAACTTTAAATCTACAAATTTTATGTACCATTAATATATCATATAGATTACGAATATAAAGAAATAATTGTGATTGGCGTCACATTTTTACTATTATAGTTATATTATATATCACTTAACACACATGACTGATTTTCGACAACCAAAATAGATATTTTGCTAATGTTGAGATAATAATGCTTAACTCAAGACATTCATACACACGTATATTATATAGGTTCCGAGGCTTTTTTGTGGTCTTGTTCTAATTAGTATAATATTAAACATAACGAGTAACAAGTATTGTTATTAAAACGAGTTATGATAACAATACGGTGTTAATTAAATTTTTTTGAAGTTCCTAATTGCAATAAATATTAACTTGCTCGACCTGCTCTTTAGGAAGGATTGATAAATCCAACATAGAAAATCCGTTTTCTTCAGTCGTTTGGTCGTTCAGATGAAGTGTGAAAAAATTCGATTCGAGTTCAAAGATCATTTTTACATGAAAATGGGAAAGCTTTTTCTGTACATATATTATGCGAAATTATTTTATAATATAATTAAGTAGGTGAAATGTTTTTTCAAAGATTATCATCTATATAGAATGTGATCTTAATCGCGATATTGACATTGTTTTTCGGGCACCGTCATTCGCATGGTTTATTTATGTCTGACCATGAGACCGACCAGTGAGCGGCGCGTGCTGCCGGATTGCCCAGCTGAAAATACCATCGCATTTTCAAACACCAGTTATCCCAAAAACATGAAATTACAAGCATTTCGCATTATCCATTACTTATATACATCGTAAAAACAGCCTAAACATAACATTAGATGCTTAAAAATAGATGCTATGCGTATGTCCATAACTAACATTTTGGTGTGAACAGCTTATGGGAAGCACGTGGGGCGACTTTCCCTCGTGAGTGGGCTAAGCTTACCTTTTTGTTCTGGCGGGCGGGCGTGAGCCCCACCTGGGAGCCCATTTCGGCTAATATATTCTTCGGCATTTTGTCTCACAATCACTTTGAAATGTTCGCGGCAAGCTGTTAACGTGTAAGTACACGGTGCGCGACGGGCGCGCAGATCGGCGAATGAGCGCGGGGCTGCGCGGGCGCACTTATAATGATTGTGCTTGTGACGTCACCTCACAAACCTGCATTTCTGCACCCTTTGCGGGCTGGACAGCTTTCGGGTAGTGCCAATGGTGTTGACCTAATCATTTTGAAAATAAATGGCCATATTAAGGGTTCCTGTGATCCTGAACGCAATTATGCAAATTTTTAATACGATCACAATTATTGGTTGGTTGATTTTGAGTCATTTATTTAATTGTTTACTGTCAGTCTCAGACTATATTTCAGTTACTACCTACCTACTATTAAAAGATGCGTGAACTGACAAAAGTATATAGGTGAATATTGGCCGTGCCAATGTTATGATGAGCCGTATAGTTAGGGTCCCAGTCCTCCCGGAATACGCGGGAGATTTCGGTAATAATGGTTAACCTCCCGAGCTCTCGGAACGCAATAATATCCGGTTTTTTCTGAATTAATGAAACGAATGAAACCTACTGTCATAAATAAATGACTTCTCCATCTGACGTCGTTCGCTCCGACAACGCACTATTACACTCCCGACTAAAACAAAATGCTGCTTAAACACAATATAAATGAAAAAATAAATTACAAAACATTTTTTTTTCGAATCTGTAAACGATGTGTTTAAATTTTCCCTGGTTGGTTCTTTCGAGATGCTAACCCTAGCTGTGGTAACCACCCAACGTGCCGTCTGTCAGTATCTTGACTTGGGATTGTTTGTGAGAGAATAACACGAATAACTATTGAATAAGTATTTATTGCTAGCGTTTCCCCGTAGCTTCACTCGCATTTCAAACGCGATTTGATCGCATTTCAGAAATCAAAACGAGGGTTACAAACATTTTTGTCCGCTATTCTGATCATTTTTCACGCAATACTATTGGACGTATATTTACCAAATGCTATGTAATTGTAGCTTACAGCTCAAGTCAACATTTAAGATATACTGCGGGAATTGTTTTTAACTGTTGAATAAAGTTATAATGTAGAAAGCGTATTTTTTGGTTTTTCAAAAGACAGGCTAATTATTTGCGGGCTTAAGTCAAATTAATTTGTTTTTTTTTAAAGTAAATACCTTATTTTAACTGCTTTTTATAGAATTGTCAGTTCATGTGCCCTTAATTAATGAAAAAAATGTTGAATAATAGATACGGAACTTTGTTTGTAGCGAACACGATCTGGTTCTTTCTTTTAACTGTTAAACTTTGATCCATTAACCACCGCCCAGTTCAATCATCAGGTCCTTGTCATCTAGTCCTCGTCTTTAAAAAATATGAACAGATCTTGTTAAGGCGAATTGAATGAGTCGAAACTCGATGGGTTTACCAGCAACTGCATTTCAGGGTTACGTCTCCAATCTTCGAGATCCATCATCAGACCAGCTCCGTTGTACCAGCACTATTTAGTGCTAGGTCTGTAAGATCTCACATATGCTTTAAAGTGAAATAGGTAAATACCCAAAGTGCGTCTAACATCCAAACCGATACTTACAAAAAGCCGCAAATGAAGTGATAACTTTAACCACCTGTGCAAAGGTAAGAACCATCTCGATCACGTCAGCTTTCAAACAAAAAAATTGCATCAAAATCACTTTAATTATTGTATACATATTTTAAAACGAGGAAAAAAGACAAACCCGCTGAGTTTCTTTCCGGATCTTTTCACAGTAAGGTCGCGTTCCGATACGGTGGTCAAAATGCCTCTCGCAAGGATAACGTGAAATAAAAATATTTTCTTTTTTTTTCTTTCTATAGGTTAATAAATTACATCTCTATTACTTACAGATAAATGCAACAAAACATTTTTTTAATCATTCAATGGCTTGCAGTGATCCAGATTACTTGGTGGGCACACGCCATCTGTTGACATTACAGAGGGAACGTTAACAATTCGTTTCTACCCTGATTCAAGTAAGACTAGTCAATGTCAAGGTGTAAGTGGCTAATGCTTATCTTAGGAAAGAAGTTTACTAATATTCTTTTATACAGTAGCTAGTACTAGGTATGCGCTTCGACTATATTCGTCAAACTTTGGAAATCCGAATGTATTTTAAAGATTATTTTTTTATGATATTGGAAGGCAAACAAGCAGATGGATTTCCTGATGGTGAGAAATTCACAAGTAAGTTTACCGGCTACCTTACCCTCCAAACCGGAACATGTCGTGACGTTATGGCGGCAGGAATAGGTAAAGCGGTGGTACCAATCCGGGTGAGTCGCTGCGAAATTCTACCGCCTAGTCAGACGTCGAGGTGCTAGGGACGGTAAACCTATGCTCGCCTTTTACGAGCTGCCCGGCAGGAAGGCAGATGGTCTATTCTGCGAAGGAGCCCGGACCAACACGGGGAAAAGATATCTAGGAAGATATCTAGGTATATAGAGTTGTTATTACACATAATAAAACATTTTTCTTAAATTTAGATTAGGTCAACCAATTTAAAAATAAAAGTATAAAGTGTAAAGCCGAAGCCCATAATTTAAATAGTAGTACTGTACATGCCATTTAAGTACTGACTGTAATATGTTCAAAAGAAAATAAGTTCAAATTTTAGAATAATGAAGACACTCTGTAAATACAAAAAACAAAAACTATATTGCTGCGCTTGTCTCGTCTCCACAGAATAAGCTGTTTCTTCATGGTTCAGTGTATACATGTTTACAGCAAACTTCCCGAAGAGGTAAATATGAATCAAATTTGAATTATTTACAAAAGGTTATTGAAAAAAAAGCAGAAAATCTTACGGATAACAATGCTAGGGATTGAATGCTCCTTACACATTCTCTTATATATAATATATTTTGCAACCTCAAATAAAAAATAAAAGAAGACAAGCCCGCAGAGTTTCTTTCGCCGGATCTTTTAAGTGCATGGCATGTGCATGTGCATGCAAGTTCCGATCGGGTGGCAGATTTTAGGATTATATAGATGCGGACACATGTATCTTTTTTATGGTCAATGTAAAATAAAATATTTTTATTAGTACTATTATTTTGTTTTAAAGAGCAAACCTTATGAGAACCAGTATGACTATGTTTTTTTTATTATCCTTAATTCATGGATATAACACAAAGCGCAATGGTAAGCTGAAGGTCGAAAATAACGGATTTGTTTTTGAATTTTATGTGTGACTTTAATGACAACCATTTGTAAGTAAGATAAAAATCTCGAACATATGTTTTTCTACTACAACAATTTTGTCAAGAGGAAAATACTCGTCTGGCCTCGTTTGAAGTTGGTACTCGAGTGCAACAAAGTACATTACAAATGTGAAGGCACCGTCAATAAACCTATCTCTTGAGTACTAAGATAACATTTTCGGGAAAGGATACATTCAGTTTATAAAAAAAACGATTGAAAAATCGCATTGTAAGGTTCCAATGTAAGTTCCAATTTAATTTTCGTGATGTAAAACTATTTGAGAAAAGCAAAAATAATAATATGTTGAGTCCAGAACCATGTCGACAACTTCAGGCTGTTAGGTTCCCTTCATTATCGCTTCACGCGCCTCCCCCCGATCATAGAAGACCTCGCCACGTGTTATCGGATCCCCCGGACCCAATAACCGCGGCAAACGCTATTCTCCCAACTCCAAACCGGAACACGACAAACTCACACCACCTTAACATAACACTGCACCGTCGCCGCCGGTCTCGGCGACGAAGACCTCTCTTGCGCCCGGCGCCTAACGCCGAGCGACGAGCCACAAATACTCCTCCACCAAGTCCACCCAGTAACCAGAACGCAGCACCAAGTCGAGGTACGGTCTCCCGGGAGACAGCCCTTGGTGCTGGCGTTGTAGGAAACAGCCCAATCCATCTAAATAATGATGTCTCGGGCTGAGCACTCTGCTCGGCCCACAAAGTTCCGTGAAGTTGTAAAAATCGCAAGATTAGCAACAAATTAGTCATTCAAAAAAAAAAAAAGCTTCACGCGTGAACAGATGAACCAATTTCGCTATTCTTTTTTGTTCCGTCAATAATCAAGAAAAGGATATAAAGAGAAAAAAAAAGTTGAGAGGTGTCAAGGGACACCCGGATGTAACGAAGTTCTCTCTCCCCCCTCTCTCAATCTCTATCAATCTCTAGTAATCTCTATCTCTATCTCTCTTATAGAGAGAGACAGACAGAGAAACATGAAATAAAAAAAGAAAATAAAAATATAAAAAAATAGTAAAATAAAAAAAATAAAACAAAAATAAAAAATGAAAAAGATAAAAAAAAATAGAAAATTAAAAATAAAATAAAATGAAAAAAAAATTGTCCAACCCGGGATTCGAACCCGGAACCTCATGCAGTCAAGTCCAACTACTGAACCGCTAGACCACAGAGCAAAAAGTGTCGTGACAACATTTTCATAAGATTTTTTTCTGTCTAGCCCCCATTCACAACGCGCAATAAGGAACTTCGTTCCAATAAAAAAAAAACTACATTTCAATTTTTTGATACGACTCTCAGTATCAAAGAGTATTAAAGTTTTTTTGTAAGAGGTCAGTATTTATCAACGTCAAGCGGTACGAAGTTCGCCATGTCGGCCAGTAAATAATATAAATACCAATGAAATACTTTTGCTCGAGGCCTAACATCCTGGCCTCAGGTTGGCAACGCACTATTACCACCTTGGATGTCTCAAGGCAGTGTGAATTATTACCATCAGCAAACCTGTCTGCTTGCTTGATTTCCATTATCTTAAAAATAAAATATCTTGGAATAAAAATAGTTTGATTACTTAGTGTTAGTATGCCGTGTTGGTAGCGAAAATAGATATATTTCATTCGCAATAGGTAATTTGAAGATTAAAATACTTTTTCTGTCGAGCTTTACTTCTCCTGATGATGTGGTTTGACAAAAAAAATCTACAGGTCAATCACAATATTACTATTTTTAAGTTTATATCTAACATTAAAAAAGCGAAGACCAGCAAGATCAGAGTGAAATTGGGATTAACAGAGAGGTTTGGTGGAAAGAATGACAAATGAAAAACTGAGAAAACATATACAATGCGAATATGGATTGGCGTAGGTACCCGCGGATACTTAGGTGGACATTTCACGGCTAACAATCAATATTAATATTATCTTAGATGGGTATCTAAGATAGGCATCCGCCAGGTAATCGCTTTTATTTTTCAATAACTAACGAAAATGTCTTAGCAACAAAACTCAAAAAGGCCTATCCTATCTTAAGATAGGTTATTAACATTGGTCGTACAGCTGTCGGAGGTTATACGAGGATGGAATTCAATCCTAAAAGATCGGTAACGGAACTTTACGACCGGGACCCCTAGGACAGTAGCTGTTCATAGGTAGTGCAGATCTAAGCTGTTTGCTCGTCTTCCTCCTCGCTTACAATAAAAGCTGCCAAAAGATAGTTCTACAACCTACGTCATGATACGGCAAGAGATGCTTATTTCGTAATTTTCGGGAAAACATACTTTCTATTTTATTGTTAAAATGTTATGTTTTCCTCGTGTTGGTCCAAGCCACTTTTAAGAAAATAATATTTTACCTTTTACTAGCTGTTCCGGCGAAATTCATTTTACCCATTCTGTTTGTATGGGAAAACTTAAAATGTTGTTTTACTCAGTTTTCCTTTTTTATCTTTTAAACCTTCCCTGGACTTCCACAAGTAATTCAAAACCAAAATTAGCCAAATCAGTCGAGCCGTTTCGAGTTTTAGCGAGATTAACGAGCACCAATTGATTTTTATAAATTAGACTAGCTGTCCCGGCGAACTTCGTTCTACCCGGTCTGTTTGTATGGGAAAATCTAAAATGTTGTTTTTTTTTCAAGTTTCCTCGTAGTTATTCCTTTTTTCTTACCTATTAAATCTTCCCTGGACTTCCACAAAAAATAAACCAAAATTAGCCAAATCAGTCCCGCCGATCTCGAATTTTAGTGAGACTAACTAACGAACGGCAAATGATTTTTATATATAATAATACTAGCTCTTACCCGCGGCTTTGCTCGCGAAAAATTTAGATGTAAGCTATCCTATCTTTCAAGTTAGACCAAACTGCACACGGTGTGTTAATTTGATTAAAATCGGTTAAGTGGTTTAGGAGTCCATTGAGGACAAACATTGTGACACGAGATTTATATATATTAAGATTATGATATTTACTACAATGTTGTGTTATATGCTGTGTGTAACAGAAAAGGACTTAAATACTAAACGTAAGTAAAGTAAATCGCGTAAAGTACGTCATACTTGAAAATATACCGCTACTTTCGTCATAAGGCAAATACGTGTTAAAATTTACATAAAACAAAAGCTAAGCTTCAGAGCTAAGGAACAGTGGCCATAATATACTGAGAGTATTTGAAAGTTTGATGTTGATGTATAATAAATTAGTATGTTATGACAATCTTAATACTAAAGTACTCATATAAAATTAAAGTAAGATGTCTTCACGTCCTTATCCTCGAGCTCCGATTATCAAAAAATTGAAAACACCCACTTTGAGTTGACCAAACTTGAAATCGAACTAGAGCGGCATTAATTAAAAAAAATAATATTAAAAAATATACAATGTTCTTCAGTTTTCCCTATAAATATTGTGAAATTTAGGAAAGGCGTAACAATCTGTAGTTCAAAGACTTTATACAGTACACAAATAACGTTCCCACGGCTACAACTGTAATGAAAAGACGGGTTGCACTCCGGGAAAGCCGGCAGAAGTGAAAACTTGAATATTAACGTTGTGCTTTTTTGATATTTTGTAATGGTTAGGGAATAATTTTGCACGAATTGCTTTAATTATCAGTATGAAAGTACGAGTACTATCATTTACATAGTATAATACAATAGTCTTGTGCTTAATCGGACATTTTTGGATTCGCGCTATAATCGTACAATCCGTAAAATGTACTAGTACATCTTATTAGTACTATTAGTACCTACCCATTAGTACTCTGTGATAAACCATGCAACTTCAGTACGCTACCTACCTACTAGTGCGGCCACTTCATAATTTACCTTGGCCAGTTAAAATAGTATTACCAGGTATTACTTATGAGATAAAACATGATGAAATATTTAATTTTTCAAACTTATACATAATTCAATTTAATGTAATATATATGTGTCTGTCGACTTTCCTTCTACTATTATTTCCTTTGTTAAACTTACAACTTTTTCGAGAACAGCTAAACTTCTTCACAATGTCGTACTGTAATTTCCATTAATTGATATGCCTACAAGTCGCAAACAAATTAAAAGATGTATTACTCAACTAATATTTATTTTATCTACTACAAACTGCAAAGCATTGAAAGCAAGAAACAGTTTACATTTTACAGTACAATTATTTAATACTGCAGATCAACGCGAGTGGCCGACCCGCAGTAGTATATGCGATTGTTTTACACTCAGTCGTACTGGTATTATCTATTGCGAATCCTATACTGTTCGAAATATGTAAGCAATACAACTACAAAAGCAATGAATCTACGTTTTATGTAAGACCTCGCGCATGCGCAGTGCCCCAGGGTTAGCGTACACGCCTAGTTAGTTTAGTAGACTAGTTCACTGACTAACCGCGAGGCTTGAATTAGATTTCCGACGGGAGCAGACATATGCGTGATTGGGATCACTTAGACGTCTGTATTTCCAGTTCCTGGGTGTTTCTTATATTTATTTTGATATCTACATACATACATCACGCTCACTAATTGGGGGGGTTGGAGCAGGATAGAAGTTAAAATTTAAATTGAGCTATAATTCATTAACACCTACGTAGTGCTATTTTGTTAGTTTTTTTATTGTTTTGTAGTAAGTATGTGTTTTACTAATTTTTTTTTTCAAGTAAAAAGTTTTGAAGATTAGAAATTAAAGCCATATCAACAGTCAGTATAAACTTGAAATGCGGAATGTAAAGAAATATTTTAACTAACAATCCCACATAATATGTATCGTCACCCTAAGTCCCCCTCCAAGGTTGACGGTCCAGGTCCGCTAGTGCTTCTTAGTCTATGAGCAACGGAAAAATCATATTCAAGTGGTTAAATGCATCCCAGGTGCTAATTCATATTATTATGACAAATACCGGTTAAAATTAGCATTTTTCTCTTACTTTAAAAAGTTAAGGACACACATTTTACTGGTGCAAAATAATTGCCTATCTTTCCAACGATTAATATTAAGAAAGAAATATCTTACGAACTTTAATATTTGAAAGAACTCTCTATAGACACCCTTTTTTGTACAGATTTGATGAAAAAAAAATTGTGTTTCTTTGGAATTCGTTCCTTTTCCTATACCTATTATGCCTAATAAGTTTTACCTTACTTTAATGAGTTGCAAGAACTACCTATACCTCGATGACGCATCATCCCATTATTAAGTAGGTATGACACACAAAACGCTAGTCGGATATCGATCCATTTTATATTGGACCAACTGGGAATCATAACCTAGATTTTCAAAAAAATACCCATCAAAATCTGTTAATTTTTGGCCGAGTTATAGTGTAAAAAACATTTTAAAAAAATCAAAATAGCATACAGTCAAATTGATGACATCCTCCCTTTTGCATTTACATTAATAACCTTCTTTATTAGGCCTACAGCTACATAACCTACTTTCAAGCAATACATAAACAATTTTTGTAAAACCTAAAGACAAATCAAAAGCCCTTATAGTTTGAAATTGAGACATTATTCGAAGGTCACACATGGGCAAGCTGAGAGCCCGAGTATTGCAGCAAGTTTTGTCGAGGGTCGTCGCCTTTTTTACCTCAATGGAATATATGGAATTTCACTACTTGATGAAAATTGTGATATAGATATTATTCACAACTTTGAACTGCTTATTTTACCCAATGATTAAACTAAGTATTGGTCGTAGTAACACCGTCTTAAAATCGCATAGGGCTATAACAATGTATTGAGAAATTAAAAAAAAATTGGCTATAATATTTTAACCTTTAGTATTGTAGTCGATCGCGGGATCCGTTTGTCGTCTTCTACTAATAAAACATAAGTAAAATAGACACATATTTTCTTTCTTAATTATTTAAAACATTTGCATTTTTTAATATTATCATAAATAGTTTCGGTACCTTTGCATTTACAATTTTGCAACATCCGAATTTTTTTTTATAAAAAACATATCGTAATCAATAGATAAGTGGTGGACTATGCCCGTCAGTAGCCGAACTCAGCCTGAAGCCCCAGTCCAAGTAGTTGCTGTAATTTTACAAGTTAATTTTAATGCATATTATGTTAATTTTATGAGAGTGCAAAATTGCTTGTAACCGGAAAGTGGCCTTATGAACTCGGTAGATACACGACAGAACCCCAATCCCCATCGAGTTACGGGCGGGAGGTCCACGTCACAATTATACCTAACACAATATACCTAATAAATTTTTAGTAAAACTGTACATCTTAAATCATATTTGGCATCTAATCACATCTCAGTCAACTCACAGAGAGACTCAATTTCTCAGTCTCATAATGAATAAGCTGATTTTTGAAGATTAAAAGTAATTTTTCCGATCTTACTTTAATTTTTAACCGACTCCTAAAAGAAGAAGCTTATAAATTCGTCTTTAACGATATTTTTTTGTGTTTGTTACACAAGTATGTATGAATTTTGATGTTTTTCTCTTGTAAGATAGGTATGGCGTGTATTCAAATAATGTGACCGTCACATAGCTATAATATAATAATCAAGATCCGACAAGTGGTTTTTGAGTTACATTTAAAAATTACATACTTTTTGTATCCTAGATGACGTTTAATGAAATTGTAGTCGATTTTCCAGTTTTACTGCGATTATATTATTGTAGAGTAAAAAGACATTGACAATTATAAAATATTGTGAAACCTGCTGGCAACTGTCATTTGAAAATAAAATTGTGGTTTTTATTTTATCAATAAACATACTATTTAATTAAAACCAGTTTAGGTTGTTTTTAATTCACCAATTAATTCATTTATATGTAACTTTCCGCTTAGATTCTAAGAAGATTTATTATTATTTGTGTAATATGCTGTCGCTAATCTAAAATAACAACTTCAGTTTTTATTTTCCTTATAAACAATGTTACCTATATGTTATAAAACATGTGAGTGTCCTTTTGAGGGAAACAAGACGGAAACATTGTATTTTATTATTTGCATGTTAAGCTGACAAGCGTTTTCCTGTCCTAACTACGAATTGTTTTTTATGTTCATTTGAACTTACGCCTGACAATAACCAAACAACAAAAAAAAATATTACCAAAATTGATCCACCGGCCAAACATCATCGCGACTGAGGAAAATGGGGATTCATATTTACATATAGGAAGATTAGCTGCACCAACTATGTTTTCACATGATCGTTCTCCTAACAATAATTGACACAGCAAAAAAAAGCAGGATAAAATTGGTCGTTTGATGCGATGACTAAGGAAAATGGGGATTCATTTACACATATCAGGATTTACAAAATATCGACCACTTTTATAGAGTTCTGCAGCCGAATGTCAAAAAATGGAAGGCATAAGGACGTTCTAGATAGTAAACACACCTTTCAACAAAGTTTTTAAAGTTGGAGTCAACTTTGTTTCCATTTTTCGATTATAATTAAATTTGAATCAAATCTACGGTCTAGGCGGATGGAAAGCAATATTAACAACCAGTGTTAACAACCGTCTAGAGTCCCTATTATAGATTCAACATTATTGTCCGTCCTTGCTATAGTCATTGCCATTTTATTCAAAATGATTGAAACTATACAGTTGAGACTTGGAAAGTAGATATATTCTATGTATATATCTACTTCCCAAGTACAAAATAAAAATATTACATATTGTGCTTTCTATATACAGAACTGAAATTTATTTACATGTTTCTATATGTCTTCATTATTTATAAAAAAAAGTCTTTAAAATTATAGTACATACACATACATACCTATTCACGCCAAGCCCTCTCGGAGTAAGCAGAGTATCTAGTGCCAAATCTCGTGAGGATCGTGATCCCTGCAGACATTTATTACCCTTTTCATACAAACACACACCGGATTTGACTCTTGACTCCACTCTCGGACAATACCCGACCGATTTGTCAACCTAAGTTTCCTTGGGTACCTACATTAAAGATATTGAAAATTGTGTACACATTCGTATTGTATGTCTATTTTGTAAATTTTTTATCTGCCATTCTTTTGAAAATCGTTTTTCTTTTTTCTTTTCTTTTCCCCAAGGGTGATCGTTAAGACTTTAGAAGAGACTTTTTAATCGTTTATAAGAAAAGAAATTTGTTAAGCAGTAAAATGTGTCCTAACTCTAAATTTTAATGTCAGAGAGTGAAAAATATAAGAAAACAAAATATGCAGTATAATTCATGAAAGCCTTCAGTCGACATTGATTTCAACGAGATTATCTTAGGTTGCAGTTTTGGATATAAAGCACATTAGTAAAAACGGCAAATATCTCTATCATTTATAAAAATAAAATTAAAAACTAGTTATATTTTGGCAGTAAAATAAGATAGGGATAATTATAGGATTTTAGTTTAAATAATAAAAACAATTTAAAACAAGATTTCATAACCTCCTCCTTTTTTGGGGTCGCTAATGGACATCCTAGACGATTTTAAGCTGTGATTTTAAGTAATGTTTGCATCATTCTGGACCGTAGATTTAATTCAAATTTAATAGTAATAAGTAGATCTAATCGGAATTACTTTTGTCGGAAGGCAAGTTTCCAGCCGTCTGGAACGGGCTTAAAGAAATAAGTGTCAAGAATAAATTTCTTTAGTGAGGAGTTCTTATGGATGACTTTATAAAAGACGGTTTTATAAAAGACCGAAAATGTAAGTATGTAGAGATAAGTTGGTTTACGATTTTTATGTTAATACTGATGTTAATTGTTCGCTCCGTCACAGTCACCTATTCCAATTATTTTTCTTATTGCCAATCAAGCTTTATGTCTTATTTTGAATGTATGGTACTGCCTAATACACGTACTGCTTATTATTTATGCAAAATTAATAAAAAAAGAATATTCACGTTGGTATGCCTAAACAGGTAGGCAGAGGCTAAACTGGCCTGGTTTAGCTTATGGTTATATGGTCCAGGAGTAGCTTAGTAGTAGTATCTTCACGTCCATATTCTTGTAGTGGGAAGCAAAAGCACAAACGGGGCACTCACGACTTGCTGAAGACACTAAGTCCCACAATGTGATAGGTGGCAATCCTATCGCCAACCGGGCAAATATCTAATGCCGAGCAACAGTTTTGTTTATTTAAAAAATTAAAATATGCATTTTTTATTTTCTTTTATTGTGGCCAGACCCGGGGATTGAACCCGGGACCTTATGAAGTAAAGTCCGACACCTAGACCGCTAGACCACAAAGGCACTGTGACAGAGGAAAAGCTTAAGATTCTTAAAGAGATGTATAGTAACGTGAGTTTAATTTTGACTACTAAGCCAAGCCGAACCGAATGGCTGTAATCACGAAAAGATAAATCGTAAATTAAAATTGACTGGCGTTTCGGAAACTGACTTTAAGAGTCCTACTTTGTGATATTTTTCAAACCTGTCGCCAAAGGGGTACCTAACAATAACAATAAGCCTCTTTAATTCTAGGATAGTTACACAAAATTAAACATAGAAAATATATAAACTAATAAAAACAAAACAAAATGAATTTTAAACAATATCTGAACTAAGTATATAAATTTAATATTTTTTCTGTAGGTACCTAACATGTCGTGGCCTCGGCCTCCTCCAGTTGCCTCCATTCATTTTAATCTTTAGCGATGTCAGGTCAATTTTTTTCTGCCATTTTTTCCAGTTTGTAGTTACAGCGAGCTTGTGGTTTGCCTTTCTTTCTTTTCTATCTTTGGTTATGTTCAGGACCTATCCATTTAGTAACACGGTTAGGCCATCTGTCTTCAGATTAGTGAGCAAAATTTCCGGCCCATTTCCACTTCAGGTATTGTATGTGTTGTAATGTATCTAAAACAAGTTTTATTAGAAGGGTTATTTATTTGACATTTAAATATTCTGTTTATTTGTGATTTAACACCAACAATGCTCCTCTAGCTATATCTCTATACATAATATTTTAACTGAAGATCCGAGTTTGAGTCCCGTACGATAGGCAGGGCAGCAGACACAAATCCACGATTTTTTCTTAAGGGTTATTGTTAGTATATACGATACTCTCTGCCTACCCCGTAAGGGATTTGGCGTGTAGATATGTATGTATGTATGTATGTTATTGTTAGTCTCTATTTCATAATTTTGGGTACTTAACATATTTATAATATTACTTAAATAACTTTAAAATTAACGAATCAAATAAAAACGTCATATTAGTATAAAACTGTAGTACCCAGTTTCAAACCTCACATGCGTAGGTATAAGCACGAATCTCAATAAGTGAACTTCGGCGACATCTGGAAAATAAACGATACTGTTTTCTTTAACTTGTGCACAATAACCGACTAAAATTAAAAATAAAAATTGAATTTCACTAACATGTGCCCGCACAAAATCCAATAGTAATAAAATAGTAATTAGTAAAACTGGTAAAATGCCGGTTCCAGTGTTGTTACCACGTCGACTTAATTCACAAACAAATATTCATTACTAGCTGTTTGTTCGCGACTTGGTCAGGGTAGAATAGTTATAATTTTTGTACAAATTTTCGTCACCAATTATACTTCTTTAAGGGTTGAGTTTTGAAAAAAAATAGCCCTCATTTCAAGCCCAATGCATATGAAATTTCATCAAAATCAATCCAGCTGTTAAGCCGTGAAAGAGCAACAGAAACACAGACATAGATATAGACAGACCGATATACAGACTTTCATATTTTATACTTCACCCCGTGTTGGTCCGAGCTCCTTCGCAAAATAGACCATCTGCCTACCTGCCAGACAACTCGTAAAAAGGCGAGCATAGGCTTACCGCCACTAACACCGTGACAACTGACTAGGTGGTAGAGTTTCGCAGCGACTCACTCGGATTGGTACCACCGCCTTACCTATTCCTGCTGCATAACGTCATCACGAGTTCCGGTTTGGAGGGTACGGTAGTTTACTTACTTTTAGCTGGCCTCAGGCTGGCAACGCACCATTACCACCTTCGGTGTCTCTAGGCGTCGAGAATTTCTTACCATCAGGAAATCCGTCTGCTTGTTTGCCTTTCAATATCATAATAAAAAATAATGAAAAAAATAATATTATTATGGAACATGTATTGAACGTGACCATAGAAGTATACATAATGTAGCTTAGAAACTTCTTGTCAGATCTTAGAATGTTTTTTTACCACCTTTTGAACGAACGACAAAGAACATACCAACGAATCGACTATATATACTTATTTTAGGATTTGGTTATAAACTCAATTATAGAGGCCTGGTTTTCACATGCTTTGCGTACGAAACCTTAAAAATAACCAAAATCGGTTCCTAAATTACAAAGATAACCCAATCTAAATTGAGTTTAAAAATCTAATTTTAGAAACCGTGCTTCAGAGTATCAATTTGAAAGTTTTACTTAATATAAGGCTCGCCACAAACATTACGGAATTTTGTTAAGTACGGAATTCCGTTTCGAAAAAACTGAAACGAACTGTAGGCAAGAACAAATTCTCACGGATAATTCTTCACACATTCTACATTTTATATTCTTTTACGTGTAGGTCCTCAATGACTTGCACCGCTCAACTAAGCTTTGTTTTCTTCTTGGTCTTCTTGTTTAGTTATTCTGTAAGAAATTATTTCGAACGTATGTAAATGAATACATTCGAAATAGGTATGTATATATTTTAATTTATATCTATATAAAATCAAATAAGGACGTCACTAATTATTATTATTTGCCATTTTGGGAGACCCAGTAATAGAGGTTTTCTAAATGTGTATTCAATGGCTAGCACGGTTCAACTGAGCTTTGGTTAATCCGAATTGAAAAAAAATGAATGTGTGCAAAAATTTTGTTTCAAAATCTTGAAACGATTCCGTTAAGGATTTTCGAATGTAGGTATGTGGCGGACCTAAGACTATTTTAGGTCCTTTTTATTTTAAGGTAAATTTTCTCATTAAAGCCGCTCAATTAATGTTATTTGTGGTCCATAAAAATGTTTTTTGTTAATAAAAATATTGTATTATAAATAAATAATCTCCCTGTGCTGGTCCGGGCTCCTTTGCAGAATATACCATCTGCCTTCCTTGCCAGGCAGCTCGTAAAAGGCGAGCATAGGCTTATCATTTCTAACACCGTGACATCTGACTAGGTGGTAGAGTTTCGCAGCGACTCGCCTGGATTGGTACCACCGCCTTATCTATTCCTGCCGCCATAACGTCATGACGTGTTCCGGTTCGGAGGGCAAGGTCATGAAATCCATATGCCTGTTAGCCTTCCTATAATATAAAAAATATCCCTGGACAAGTTACACAAATTGAATCAAACCCCAAAGTAAGCAAATTATATGCTTGTGTTATGGGTGTTAGTCAATGATTCTACTATAAATACTTAAATAGATACAAGAATAATTTAATCAACACCCATTATACATTTGGTATCCGGCGTTATTATAACTTTCATTCAATGTGACAAAAACGAGCCATAAAATATTTTTTGCATATTTTTATATTCACGCCAAGTCCGTTGTGGAGACGTAGATATTCATTACACCTTCGTAAAAAGCGCCGGTTTCGAAGACTCTTGACAGCACCCTTAGATAATACCAGAGTGATAAGATAGTGGAATGCCAGCCTAGGTCTCCCGGGTACGCATAACCTTCCAAATACGTACCTAGGTACTTCTCTATTTCTTATACTTTTTTAAGTTGCCAAAAAATTTACAACTTTTACAATAAAAATGAAATAATAAGCTGTAATTAGTTTGGTTTTCAGCCAGGGAAAAGTACAACTGAGTTACTATGACGTTTTACCGATCAAGTCAATAAACACCTAAATGATAGACGCAGGTGCTGGCCTTGTTTATAGACTTTACTAGAGCCTTCGATACACTTGACCACAAATAACTCGCATCCAAGTTAGATGATTGCGGAATAAGAGGTCCATTACTAACATGGTGTAAGGATTATCTGACTAATCGAAAATCGACTGTAAAGATTGATGGTGTACATAGTGAACCATTGACATTAAGTCATGGTACTGCCCAAGGATTAGTATTAGCTCCTTTATTCTTTCTATCGCATGTTAATGAAATGAGCAATTGCATCAAAAATTCTACATGTTATCAATTTGCTGACGATACATGTTTAATTTCGTCTCACAAGGACCCAGAAAAAGCACGTGATTTATTGCAATCCGATCTAAATGCACTTGCGCAATGATGTCACGTTTCTGGGATGGTATTAAATGCAAAAAAACTAAGTTACTTATTATCAAATCACCGTATACTAAAGAAACACAAATAGGTAAACTTATTGCACACAGCCATAATTGTCTCCATGCAAAAATCCCACGCTTGTGTCTATGCCCACATATTGAAGTTGTAATCAGCCATACTTATCTAGGTTTATCTATGGATTCTAAATTTAACTGGCAAAATCACATAGAATATATTTGTAGTAAGCACCGCCACTTTCTATCTAATATTATTATTCGTAGACAACGCATTCCTTTTAAAGTAAATTTAATGTTATTCCTTCCTTATTCCAATTCTTTAGCGGAATCTTTTATTCAATATGGGTTAAGTAGTTATAGTCGGACGTACAGATCTTATATCAAACAAATATACTCATTACAACTAAAATTACTGAAAAATATTGCCTACCTAATATTCAACAAAAGCTCTGTAATGGCGACGTTGGGCTGTTTATATACTGCAAAATATTGCCAGTTGGATTGTCAATTAAACACGTGAATTGAATGTTCATGGCGAGACATAACTAAACATATAGGTACATAACACAATACATAATTCCTCGCTTAATAAATGTTCTGCCTCGCGATGTATGTACCTAACTCCCTGATTCAAAAAAATATTAAGTATAAATTAAAAATGTATCTATTAAGTAACATAGATTTATTTTCTAAGGATTTTACTAGGGAGCATTAATTACTTATTTGTTATCTAGTATGAAGCTTTGTTATAAATTAATATATAGATAAATGACGCACTACGTGCACGACGAAGAAAGCGGCATTCAATAGTAAACCCTAGTGGTTTTAAGAAGTGCCTTATATGTATACGTATAATAATAAATGTAAATTTTTGGTAATAAATAGAAAAAAAAGAATAGTATTTTACATTTCTAATACTTAACTAACATATACCCGCGGGTTTTAGTTTCCCATAGCAGTCCGTTGAAATGCCTGATACATACAATCCAATATTTTTAATAAAAAAGATCCATCCATCTCCAGATAGTTGTGTATATATACATACATGACTCGTGTAAAAGTATAATTTATTATTTAAAAAAAATGGTCAAAACCGATTCAGAAGATTCGGAGTTATCCTGAGCATAGGTACATCATGACACAATTTTCGTAAATATGAATGTTAAACGATTTGGTAACCTGCTGTTTCCCTGCATTAGTGACAGACTTTAAAGATTATACCAACATCTTACTTATTAAGAGATTACAAAAAGGTGAGAAGGAATTGACTAAGTTATATTTTGTGAAAAGTATCAAATAATAGCTTTAAACGTATTCAACATACTCATTTTACAACGGTTAGTAGGCACTCGATACTCTCTGACTCCTTCACAGGCGGTTTAGCGTGAATCTATATAATATACTTATTTGTCCATATAAATAGATAGATTAATTATATGGATATAGATTGACCTTCTTGTAAAAAGGTTGAAATTCACTGACTAATTTAATCTTGATTCTTGACCATTTAACCTTAACCTACGGCTACCCCGAACTAGTTCACTAGGAGCTGTATCGTGAGTTGTAACCAATATTGCAACACCTGCGCGGTCGACGGGAATAGCACATACCGGTTCGATCTGGTTATTTCCGGGTAACTCGTAATGGCGGGTTGACAGGCCAACAGGGAAACGCGTTCCGCGCTAACATCAATATTACTCCTGATTTTTATTAGTGTCTGACGACTCAATTCGCATCCATCACTCGTTAATTAAGACTTCTAGGACTCATCCCAACGAAAATTCATTGATAGAACATGAAGCATATTTTGTTCAGAATTGAAGTTCAGTTTGAATTGTTTCGCCTACGGTCTTAATGGTTAAGTAGAAAAACATAAGAGACTTAATATTCTCACCTCCAGATAAGAGAAGTAACGCAGATTACATTTGTTTTTTTCACAACTCTTTTTTTATAGCAATAATCATAAAGACCGATATAAGTATCCGGGATTCGTTATCTATAATATGTGTGATGACTTTAAGATACGACAACTCTTGGGCCAAACGGCATAAATTTGACCGAATTAATTTGTGATCCTGAAATGCCAAAGAAACTGAAAGGAGTGGTCTTTGAAACTATCAAGCGGCTTGTTATTTTATCTCAGCTAATAGGACACTAGCAGAAGCTAAATGTAGATGTATATTCGATGGAGATTGAGATGTGTATGCTGCGATGGATATGTGGTAACGCGAAAAGACAGCATTATTGTCAGGTACGTTGCGGCCTACATCTTCGTGAAATAGTAGGGAAATGTACTGTACTAGTTATATGTAAGACGAGCCGCCTTAGATGACACGGAAATGTGTCGACTTAAAAAATGCGGGATATCGTAGAATAAATTATTACCTATGTCCATCAAGGATGACAAAAACCTGAAATAAGTGAGTGGTCACGGGAATAACTGGTATTGATGAAACACTGATATTATTATTGAAATTTTATTTTCAAGTCAATCGTTTGAAAGATAGACACTTCAACTGTCTTACACAGAGTAGTTCTAACCGCTGAGGCATATAGCAGCGGCCCTCCGTGCTCCGTCGACGAAAGCTTTCGAGATCACCGTCGTATCTTACACTCATCTTATTTCTTTAGCCGGCAGAAACTCTTGTGAGTGCACAGACATTTCATTGAGACTTTTATTTTAAACATAGTGTTATTCCGTTTTGATTCTCATTTCAACCTCCTCATATCAACAGTATCCCTACTTACAGCCAAACTTTAGTCAAGTTTGTTTGTTCATTTTGTTCAACATAGTGGTAGCTAAGCCACCCCCATTACGTTACAGGATATGACTGCAAACATGCACACGGCCGTTGCTTAAATACACCATTAGCTGTTTTAGGTGCGTCGTTGCTATTGAACCAAATCCACCCGGCTGCTCTGCTTTCCGGAGTAGAACAAGTCACTTATCTGAAATATTCTGGAAAAAAGAAGTTTAAAACCCCTTGGGAAGAACTTTATTTTGTGTTTCTGTTTGGTTTATGTTTTCCGATTTCCTTACTTTTTCTTATAAATAATTTCTTCACCAGAAACAACTTTGACTTTCGTTTCAAGATCATAACAGATACACTTGGCAATATTTCAAAAATGTGGCCATTTCTAGGGTTATGATGACTGAGTTTGTCGGTAATTTTGTGTTATAGCTTAAGATCCGGCTGCAAGTTTACAAGATGAATAAGCTAAATAACCAAATACATTTTTTGTGGTATGGAAGTGAGAGTACAGTTGGGTATATCAGAAAAAAATATGAGAGCAGTATAAATGAGTTCGAAATTAGAGCGCTACGGAAAATATGAAAAGAGCATGCTCCGCTGCTTCGGTCATGTAGAAAGAATGATAGATGAAAAATTGACAAAGTAGATATACAATGTGACAAAGCGAATTCGGATGGATGTAGGTAGGTACCAGGAGTGATTTAGGTTGAATTTCACAGTCAAATCGCTTGGGTTTGTCCGAGTGTAGTGTCAAGAGTGTCCGAAACATAGATTTAGGTTATATTAATTCTATAGGTATATAAGAGGTATATAAAAGGTATAAAAATTGTAAAGCTTTTCATAGAACCCCTTTATATTTAAGCCTCAACTTCGTAGTCCTATAGATAGGGAGTAATGAGGCTGGGACACACAGACGGACGTACAGGCGGACATGTCGTATCTATAAGGAATCCGTTTTAGTGATTAACTAAGGAACTCCAAACGCGCCGACACGACTTATGCTGACGACAATTTATGAATCCAAATGATTTAAATGTGTTAAGTAAACAATAGTATTGGAGGATGAACAAATAGTATGTGGTTTTCCCTTTAATGACAAATCTAGCGTGAATCTATTCATTAATGGAAAATTGGGACAACCATGTTATCAGTGAACGTAATTAGGTAAATATCAAATTCCATTTTATTTCAGCGATGTGAGCGATGGGTACGTAAGCTCTTTTAAAGCTAATAGACTCGCTATGCATAAGTCTGTGCTTATTCCAAGGTTTATTGTATGAAAGCGAGAGTTGGGTTATGGTTATATTTATTTCCCCACCAGGCAGCTTGTAAGAGGCGAGCAAAGGTTAAATGGGTTACATCAACAAGACCACTGTAGGGTTGCACTTAAATCATTCATATTGCAATCGGATGTCCCTTTGTAGGTACTCTTGAACACATTACTAGCAGGTTATTAAAATTCAGCTCCAAAAAAAATTCAAACGATCTGATAAAATAATTTCTTGTTTATTATTACTATATGCTTACAGTTCTAATTAAATAGTAACCCTCTGGTGCTGTGCAGCAATTTTACCGTGTAGGAATCCAGCGACCTGCTTATTTCTGATTTCCAGTCCAGAGGGTAGGTCAACCGGTACCGGCCGGTACTTGAATAGTCCCGGCTATAGGACAGTGGCACACATATACCTAACATTTATGGTTAGACTTTTTTTCTTACCATCAAGAGAGCCATATACTTGTTTGAATTTATATTATATAAAGAACTGAAAAACAAGCTACCTGGTAGGGAAAATCTGTGGTGTAAAACTCTCTGATTGCGATAGTAATAGTGAGATTCGAGAAAGAGTGGGATTGAAAGAAAGTGTTGATGCTAAAATGTGAAAGGGCATGCTCCGCTGATTCGGTCATGAGTAAACAATGACAAATGAAAATTGACAATGCAGATATACAATACGAACGTGGATCGATAGGGACCCAGAGTCCCAAGTTGACATAACGCTATTAAATCACTCGGATTTTATCTAAGGGTGGCGTCAAAGTCTCGTAAGCTGTCGTGTTTGTATGAAAATAGAAATGACTGTGGCGAAATCCTGGCAGGTGGTCTGCAAGGACCTTGTCATTTGGCTCTCGATACTCTCTGCCTAGCAACACTGTGCCATGAAGGTATGTATGTAGCCTGGATGGTATTATGGAAGAATTAATAGGGTTCTCTTGCTGATTTTACAATCACTTTAATCAATGAAATTTCCCATTTTATCAACATCAGACCATATTCCTTTTGGCATTCCTGCCAGGCAACTCGTGAGAAGCGAGCATGGTTTATATGGATCCGTACCAACAAGACCACAGTTTGTATTTCTGTGCAGCATCTTACCCGGTTAGGGATCCACTGCCTCATTTGTTCCTGTAGAAAAATTTCGCAATCAAGTTGGCAACGCACTATTAACGACTTTGGTGTCAAAGGCGACGTACATTTCTTATCTTAAGAATAGTTGTCGGTTTCCATAAAAAAACTAATAGGTTTTATTACCTCATCGATATAGATAACGTTGAGAGATGAATCAGTATCGTTAGTATGTACCTCGCAAGACTGATTTAATACAAGGTCTAGGATAAGGGGCATCAACAGGAACATGACAATTTGTAATATCGTGTAACGCGAAGGTGAGGCTATGATCACACTATTGTGTGATACCAGTGGCTGCATCCGGCTTTGTTCATTCGAATATAACCATACCTGTAATTGTCTCGAGGATAATAAGCGTTGTGGTTTTGTTCAGTCTACTTGTCATCGCTTGCGGCTTTGTCTACGCAGCATTTTTTATGAAAAGGCAGCTAATAAGCATACGACTCTCTTGATGGTAAAAGCAAAAACAGTGGCCTAAATTATTTAGGTGGCAGCGTTTTCCTGCAGTAGGGGTGTTGTCTATTGGACAAATATAGTCAAGAGGGTAGGGTTTAAAGAATTATTACTGTACTCTGTGGGGTAGGGCATGGAGCTGCCTCTGGGCCGGAAAATGACAGTGTCATTATCTTGGCAGAAATAGGCAAAACTGTGGTTCTCTACCCGAACACGTTGTTGCACAGCTCTCTATTCAAGGTAATTGGCTTTTTAATAAATACCAATTGTTTCAAGTTTCGTTTCAAATAATGAAAACGGTGACAAAATTAGTTCAGTGTTTTTATGTATGTACAAACTAAACAAACAGACAAACAAGTTTCAGCGTTTTATTATGCTACTATAAGGCTAACGAACGGCAGATTTCATGATTAGCACTTCATCTGTAACCCTCGTATTTCATTTTTGGTATTTAAGACATGAAACAAGCCCACACCTCTGCAGAAGGTAAGACAACTGTGGTTAATAGACACTACACAGTATACACGATAAGTAAATACCTACACATCAGTATACATGATATACGGTACAAATGGACGAAGTTAAGCAGAAAGGCTCCAATCCACATCCAATTAGTTTTGAGATAATTGACTTTGAAGTTTATATATTTATAATAATGTGTACTGGCCATATATGCGGGTTGGTATGTAATGATTTCACAAATGTCAGGCTTTGTTTATCTGTAGGATCTTTTCCTCAAGGAAAGTATAATAAGCTTTACTACCTATTGAGTATGTTTCACTCAATTTAGTTGTTCATGTGGGTTGGGTCCTTTCTGCTTAACTACGTCCAAACATGAAACAGAAAGAAAGCGCAATGTTATATGTATCCTGGGTATCTCGAGGAGTGTCAATGTCTTCGCGCCTAAAACGACATTTCTCTCTAAGGGAAACAAGCAGATTAAACTTTTTAAATGTCTACAAAATGATAGGCTAAAACAGTTTTTAAAAAAGATGATACATTAGAAACAGACATAAATTCACTTTTAAATACATATTTCA
>NJDC01000115.1:502452-534391 GCA_002245475.1 Calephelis virginiensis
TATTCCATTCTCTGCTGTTAATAAATGTGTTAAAATATAACAGATAATCAACAAAAATGTTAATGAAGCGTTGCCAACCTGGACTATATCCAGGTTCATTGTATTCTATACTATTATTCAGGGTGTATGTAAGAGTCTAGGCTAGGTAGCCTAAGGTAGCGTAAGGTTATTCTCAAAACTGAAAACGATGATAACGAGGACTGGTGTGTGCGAGGCGATAAGATTATAGATATCTTCGGACCGTTTCTACACAAAAATCCTATGAGGGAGCGGTATCAAAATCGTTAATGAGTTGTGTCCAATTTGTGTAATTTTTAAGAAAATTCATTTAAAACCTTATCAAAGCCAAAATATTACTTCGATTATTGAAAAGGCGTTGGCAACCGTATATTCTAAATATAATTGACCAGTAAAATCATTAACTACCTTCCTCCTACATTAATATTAGAAAATACTTTCCACAATAAGTAGTCTTACAGAAATATACCTTTTAATACAAACCCATAAATTAAAATCAAACTTTTTCTTTATTACATATCACATCCATAACCTTTGTGCGAAATACTAGCGAATACTAAAACAATTATAATAAAGAAACTATATAACTATAGGCCTCATACAAACGTTACAAAAAATAAAAAGTAAGTATACAGTCCTGAATTTTATTACTTACCTATTATGCTAAATCTCAAAAATAAGTAATAAAAATTGGAATTAATAAAAAATGCACAAAAAATTTAGTTAAATATTTTTAAGTTGATCGAACTTGTGTCCTTATCAAAATCAAAAAAAAGTAAACCAAAATTTATAGATCCAATTTGAAAAAAAACTTTATGATAATTTCACCAAAATAAAATAACACTTAAAATATATCGACAAGTGATTTGGGAAAATATTACGTTTTTAGAGTACTTAGTTTCAATTTTATTGAATTAAAATGCGATATGTATATTACATATTTCACATAAACATTTAACACGATGATTTTATTGTTAATTAATACGAATACATTACAAGTAAAATGCTATTTTATTTAAACATGTTATTTTCTTATGTTTACTCAAACACACTGAATCTTTTTTCCTAAAAACTTTTTCAATTGATACCTCTAATTTTAAAATAATTTCGCAATCGTTCCAAAAAAAGTGTTCCAAAGTAGGTGACGCCTGACCGGTTTTTTTAAAGAAATAAATTTAACAAAAAAAAAAATTATCCAAGCTAAAACGGTAAACAGGCAAATTTGCCGTGGTTGGGATAAAAAAAAGATGGTTCATTTCCGTCAGGACACAATTTTTTGACAAATAGCACATTAATTTAATTTTTTGAACTTATACTTCTTTTGGCGCGATTGGGAAAAATGATGAGAGTGAAACTTTACGATGCGCGCGCACACCGACAGATAAATGTGACAGTCTCAAGTTCGTTGCTACCGACAGAAAAAAGCAACACCCTGAAGTTAGTTGTGTAACTTCTTACGTGCGTACATGAGTACACACACTCTTTTTTTTATAAAAAGGTATTAAAAGTTGTGTAGGCGTTGTTAATTTAGACAAACGTCCAAAATGTGCAAAAGGGCGCAAAAAGTGTCGACGTAACTCTTATTACACTTGGCATAGTCCTGTTCAGCTTAATAAAACATTGAGGGAAAGCAATAGAAAGAACGAGATATATATATTTTTTGAGGCTGCCCGATAATTTATTACTTACACAAGATGATTATTTTTTAATCAATTTACAAATAAGTAAAAAATACATCAACTATGATACAATTTTATCGAAAAGTAATACTGAATTTAAAAAAAAAGGCGTTTTACGCATTTATTCACGTCATCAATTTTATTACTGTAAACACATGCACCACATTCATGACGTTTTTTCTTGTCACTATACAATTGTAATGATGGTGATATTTAAATTTATTTAACGTCAGCAATTATGTATTATATTTTCTCAATGAATTTTTGTGCACTGATCCTATATTCAAGAAACAAGGTTTGCCTACGGACGGTAGTTTTTCGTACTTATCTGACGCGTTAGACCTTTTAGTCTGGCGGTAAAATATCTAACGACGGAAGCTCGTCACAGGTAGCAAGGGTTGCTGATTAAAAAATGTGAAACTATTAAGTTATTCGCGCATTACGAACAATCTACAAATCGTAGTATTCCGATTTCGGTTGGTATAGGAACAGGGCATTCTTCTTATTAAGTTACATTGGAAATCAGATGGTAAAGAGTAAATAGACCAAATTAGTTAGGCTATTTGCACACGGGCGTCTTATCGTAAGACATCTGTTTTATACAAATTTATTGTCGCCACGAAATGAGTCGTCCACCAATTCCAGGAATTAATTCTTAAGATATGTGTTATTAAAAGGGGAAGAAACCTTTAGAAATTACTTAAATTAAATTTGACACATTACGTTCAGTCCTTTCAATACAATTTATTAATGTAATACAAAAACATATTTTTAATACATTGCAATGATTATTTTGGTAACGATATATACAAACAGATTCATAAAAACAGACAGTTTTTTTAACGAATCGAACAATGTATTTACATAAAACTTTTTATATTTATATTTGTAAATCTAGTATTAGGTATAAAGAAACCAACGAAGATATCATCAATTTGGATTTATAGGAGTGAAGTTTGTGACGTAATTCACATAAAACTTTACTACTTAAAAATGTGACAAAAAAGTCAATATTGTTTTAATCAATTTTGTTTTGTAAAATATGAAAAAAAATATTCTAGCGAAAAAAAACTCGATTACAACCTAAGCTGTGAAAGTTGGCGAAGTGACAGCGTTTGCTTACTTATATTCACGCTGTAAGGCAAAGAGTATCGAGTGTCAAATGTTTAATGGCTGAATAATTTAATCTTTATTTAACGAGGGTTTTAATATAGCTTCTTAAAAAATATGATAGGTACAATTTTAAAAACAAAAAAAGTTTACAGTAATGGGAAGTGTGTTTCCGTGTTGTGGTGCAGGACGGCGGAGAGGAATGCGTACAGTGCGTGCGACTTGCCCGGCTGGGGCAGCAGGGACAGGACGCGTGCCTCGCTGTTGCTGGAGCCCTCGGCGCCGGTGTACCGGGCCACGCGAGCCATGGCCGCTGCGCTTACCTGTACAAAAACATCATGCATGTGCGGTACAAAAACTGAAATAAGAATCAGAAGGGTTACTCTTGAAGTTCGATCCATGCAATATTGGAAAATGGAATCCAATTTTTTAGGTACTATTGTACACAATACTGGCGAATTATTAGCTTTTAGTTAACTGTACAATGAAATTAATTTATCGAATTCGTTGAATTAATTTGAAACTAAATAAATAAAATAAATATTTCTGAACAAGTTACGCAAATTGAATCTAACCCCAAAGTAAGCAAATTGTGCTTGTGTTATAGGTGTTAGCCAATGATTCTATTACATACAAATACTTAAATATATACCAGAATAAATTTTACAAAGACCCAGGCCCAAAAATTTCATCACACAAATGCCTGCCTTCGTCGGGAATCGAACCCAAGCCTTGCGCTCGGAAGTGTGGTTAAGCGTGTACGCTAGCCACTCGATCAACGAGGCGGTCAAAGTTAATAATCCACTAATACGGTGTTCAAAAGTACCTAAAATTACATACACGATTCCAATTTCCAATTCACATGATATCGAGGTTCAAGAGTAACCCTACAGTTCAATGATCCTGATTTAATTTCGTAACCAGTTTTGTTTAAAACTGCCTCAGAGTAAATAAATCATGTGCTTGTGAACATACAAATACATACATATGTTTTAATAGAAAATATTATAATAATCTAATAAAAATCCACCCCTTTCATAACACAAATACCTACGCTTGTCGGGAATCGAACCCAAACCTCATGAATGATCGGTCGAGTTAAGCGTGTGGGTTAAATCTTAGAGCAAAAAGGCGGTTACAATTTCGTCATAACATAAAAAATTCTGAAATAAAAGTTCAACACATTTTTTTGTGAAGCAAGAAGTATATATATAAAAATACCTGGTATTCGTTGTCTTCGTCTACGTGAGCCCGAGCTTCTGTCTGTCTCGCAGAACGCTTTTGTGAAACGTACAGCTACAAAAAAAAATGGTCGGCACGAATTAGGGAACGATTCCGTTTTTCTTTTTTTTTCTTTTCAATCATCCGAAAAGTAGCCATATTAAATCAATAACCGCATACATTTATAAGTTTTGGACATACTAATTTTCGTTAAAAGATAATTTTATCATTTGTTTTTTTTTCTACTTTATTATTACTGAAACAACGATACACATTTATTTTTATTTTATTATATCTGAATTAATGGCGTACTATCATTTTTAATTTATTATGACTGAATCGATGATATATTAGTACACAGTATAAAACAAAGTCGCTTCCTCTGTCCCTATGTCCATATGTATGCTTAAATCTTTAAAACTACGCAACGGATTTTGATGCGTTTTTTTTAATAGATAAAGTGATTGAGAGGAACATTTATATGTATATTTCATAACCGTGCGAAGCCGGGCCGAGCCGGTATTTTTTAATAAAATTCAAATTTGTGTACATAACATTATGTAACATTTGTAATTTAAGGTTCCATGTGAAATACAGAAGTATGGCCATTGCCAGTGGCATTTAGTTTACGAAACACTGTTTAAAAAATCTTAAAACACGTTCTGCCTTAACAAAAATAGATGCTAGATTAACTAAACACTATTTAAATTGACATACAACCAATAAAACGCTACACGTGGATGACGCGGCAGCATGTTATTGGTTGGGAATCTAATATTAGACAGTGTTTAGTCAAAACGAGTATTTAAAATTTTGTAGAAATGGATTAAATTCTGTTTGTTAACGGCCAATATTAATAATCAATCCTAATCCAAAAATTGCTGTCCAAGATTGATATTTTGATCCATTTTTATGTTATCGCTTGTCAATAACATATCTGTGGACAGGATAAATATGGCGATTAGGTATGGGATAGGCCGCCGGATACGCAGTTATCTAGATTGCTTGAAATCCATTAGATTGAGATACATTATTAACATTGGCCGTAGTACAACACGTTGATTTTTCATACCTCGATGATTTGTCCTGTCAGCGGTCCCAGTGTACAGAATTTGAAGTCAATCATTTCCACAATACGCGCGGTCTCCGGTTCAGCAACGACAAGGAACTAGTGAAACATATTACATGTGAGGATTGTAAACTCGTATAAGATATCAAAGCCTATTATTAAATTTCCGACGATGTCTCTGATTGTTATAAGAATGCTAATAAGTAACCCACAAAAAGTTAAATTGGTAATTAACTAAACATTTCATCTAATTTTTCATCACACAATACATTTTCCTCACACTTTATCAAATTATGTGGCTTAAAAGAGAAGATTTAAAATTCTTTGTTTAATGTATAATAAACTATTACATTATATTTATAGTCACCATTTTGACTTCCTATGGGTTGCCTCAACCGGCAAACGTTGTTTTGTCATATAACTAACTAAATGACGATTGATCAGTTATCGACCCGGGATAAAAAATGATTAAATTACTAAAATGACTATTAAAAAATAGGGGTTGGTGATTAAAGGGTGAAAATTTAGGGTTGCATGTACTTTTGTATGTTGTATCATAAAAAAATAAAAACAAAACATTTTGTCATAAAATTACAAAAAAAAATTTAGGGGTGGACCACCCTTAACATTTAGGGGTATGAAAAATAGATGTTGGCCGATTCTCAGACCTACTCAATATGCTTACGAAATTACAAAAAAAACTTAGGGGTGGACCACCCTTAACATTTAGGGGGATGGAAAATAAATGTTGGCCGATTCTCAGACCTACTAAATATGCTCACAAAATTTCGTGAGAATCGGTCAAGCCGTTTCGGAGGAGTTCAAGTTCGAACCCCGTGACATGGGAATTTTGTATATTAGAAGAAGTTATTGTATAACTCTATACTCACTTTTTTGTAACCACCTAAAAACTGATCTCAAAGATCGTTATTTGAGGAATTATATATTACTACGTATATATAATTATTGCGGTATTTAACACTATGTTTAATAAGGTATCGCCTATGTGGTCTAGCAATTCAGGTGTTGGACTTGACTTAATGAGGTCCCGGGTTCGATTACCATGTCGGGCAACATAAAGAAAAAGTGGTTTTTCCAGTTTTGTAATAAAAAAATATTTTGCTAGGGATTAGATAAGTGCCCGCTTGGCGACAGGCAACCTATTGGCACCTATCACATTGTGGGACTTAGTGTCTTGGGCTAGTTGTGGGTGCCCTGGTTGAGCACAGCTAGTCAGGTGGAGCCAGGTTTCAGAAATAGTTTGAATTTACAATGTCAACACTTTTACCAGCTCTACCCTGGAGCGAGGCTATGGTGTTTACCTTATGCGTGATGAGCAATTGTAAAGGAGCGTCGTTGAGTAGCGCCTCGAAGCCGGCGATGGCGGTGAGGTCTGCCAGGCGGAAGGTCCACCGCACGCAGTCCTGGGCCCAGCCGCCCTTCCACTGGTCCACAGCTAGCGGCGCACTGGCACGCGGCTACCAATGTCGTTGGGTATAGTAAGTATTTATCAAACTTTACTAGTTAGAGTAATATTTCTTTTTAACAGCAACATAAGAGTACAATTTATTCATATAATTTTTAGCAAAAACAAAAAAAAAACCTTTCGAGGAACAATAAGACACTATAATATACATAATGAATTTTCCCCGTCAATCGTTAAATACCGCTTAAACAATATGTTGTTTAATTGTGATTCACATTAAACTTTTAAATTCAAAATTATAGGAGAGGGAATTCAGACTTAAAAATTATAGTTATAGTTTTTATTTAAGACAGTTAATTAAAGTAATTAATTGTTTTAAATAAAAACTATAACTTTAAAAATAATAAGCATTTAGACGGCTCTTGTGATGGTTAAAGACAAAAGATGTCACTGGGGCGGCGATCTTTTAGAACGGAATAATATACCCTAGATAAGGCGATGATACTATTACAGGCAAGCCGCTGCAGAGTATTTTGCGTAATTTTGCGTAGCGGCTTTTACTAAATTGATAAAATCATATGTGGATATCTTAATTATTTGTACAATGAACATACTTTCATAACATATTAACAGTAAAAAAACACAACATACTTGAGGTACGGGATCCCAGCCGGTTTGTGTGAGCAGACCTTGACCAGCATAAGCCACCAGGTCTGCAGTAGCGCTGAGCGGTTTCGTGATGGCTCCCAACAACCCTCTCCTCAAGGCAGCGGCGCTGCTCTCCGTCTCTCCGACCGCCACACCCACTAACGGGTGATGAGCCAACCCACCGACCGCTCCTAACGAGAATAAAAAAAAAGTAAAAGTCTGCAACTTCAACTGCTTAAAAAAACACATAGATTAAATAAATAATTAACTCTTAGTAAATAAGAGTCTTAATCTCTAAAAAGAATGTTATTTAATTTTATTTTAAAATTCAATTGTAAAATTTTAATAATTTTCAACTCAAAATATTAATTAAAGGAATTATTTTTCTCTATTTGTCATTTATTAAACGATTTCACTTGTGCATTATATCCGTCCCCGTGTTAGTCCAGGCTCCTTTGCAGAATAGACCATCTGCCTTCCTGCCAGGCAGCTCGTAAAAGGCGAGCATAGGTTTACCGTCACTAACACCGTGACATTAGATAAGGTGGTAGAGTTTCGCAGCGACTCGCCCGGATTGGTACCACCGCCTTACCTATATATATTCCTGCCCATAACTTCATGACGTGTTCCGGTTTGGAGGATAAGGTAGCCGGTAAACTTACTTTTGCTCGAGGCCTAACTTCCCGACCTTAGGTTGGCAACGCACCATTACAAAAAAAAAGTTTATGACAGATTGGATACTAATATCAGAAAACTCGGATGTGTTTATATTCCTTTCTGCAACATTTTGTTATGCCCTTACATGTCATTTTTTACATAGAAACTGCTTTAGTAGAAGTTTATAACAAGCTGATTTCTATAATTTGTCAAGATATTTATTCATAACTTAAAAAATATCTTACCGAGTATATTGATTGCAAAATTAGTAACTCCAGCAACCAAACCAGCAAGAAGACTTGAAGGAGGACGTCGTCTGTAAAATATAGATTTTGGTTACCAATACAACTCACTTTTGCGGCAAAGGATTTTTTCCATTGAAATGAATGTTATATGAAGTTTTGAGACACATGCGTACATTGATAGAGATCATATATTTCCAGTTAGAAAATATTCTTTGTTGTAGTATGTGAATAATAGAAAATATAAATTCAATATTTTTTTCTCCAAGATGTTGATAAAAATAAAATTACATTACAAAAAAGTATTTATATTTATTACAGCAAGGAAGTCATATATTTTCAAGCTAAACGAATTTAATACACGACATTATGAGTGTATAGGGGACGTGTATATTTTCTTAGCATCAAGGGATGTGTCGACTTGATCTGCCTTTCCGATTTCATAAAAAAGGGGATAAGTAACTCTTTATCGAAATTCTTCTTGGTTTTTTTTCTAAAAATACCTGGCAGCAGCGGCTCTCCGTGCGTGTTCCTCGTCGCCGGCGAGCAGGTCGAGGTTCCTGGCGAGTGAGCCGGCGCACGCACTGAGCGATCGCAGCAACGCCGCTGCCGCAGCTGACGCTACGCCCCGCACGCCGCCGCTTGCCCCGCCCACACGTGCCGCCAGCGCCCCTGGGGCGCCCAGCAACTCTAGACCACCTACTACCCACCCTGGACAGAAACAACATTATTAATGACTTTCATACATTGGATAATAATTCTGGGATTATGATCATTTTTAAATGATCTCTAGGGCAAAGTAAGCAGACTCTAACACAACTACAAAGTTATATACTCGTATACTATATGTTTAAATAAAATCTATTAATATTGTAATCTGATATAGCAATTTTTTGTAACAAAATGACAAAGTAAAAAAACAAAACATTAAAATTATAGCCCTTTAATTATTTTATTAATTGTAATAGATAAATATAGAAAAATATGATTATTGTGTCCTGAAATTTTGCTCGCATACTAAAGCTATTTATTTCTCCCACAGAAAACAAACACAAAAAAATATAAATATTATTCATTATTCAATCCAATATTAAATAAGGACATACGAAAACTTAAAAAATAATACGTGAATTACCGAATAATTAAACCATCTTACCCCTATCGTATATCGTATATCGTGTATCGCCACTTTTAAACATTTCAATTCTTCGCAATTCCAACTTAAATCTGTAAAGTTACTCTTAAAACTAAATTTCATGCAAACTGAAAATTGTAATCGGGATTTTGGTTTTATATTCTTGAACATAATACTAATGAATTATTAACACAAAAACATAATATATTAACATAAAAAACAACTATTACATCAGATTAATTGAACATTTTTTAAACTATAGGTTAATAATTCGATAATATTATATTCAAAAACACAAAATGATACAAATCCGATTGCTATTTCTAATTTGCATTAAATCGAGGTTTAAGAAATTTGCTGCGAAATCAATAATGAAAAAAAAACCTTGTAAAATATATAGTATATTTGGGAAAATTTACATATTTTATAATACATACCAATTAACGTTTCATTTCAGAATTTTTGAAATAACGGGCGGGTCTATAATAAAACTATAATTTAACTGACCTGCTCCCAAAATAGCTGCAGAAAGATAATGCACAGTAAGTGCGTGGGTCAGTCGCTCAGTAGAGGTCATCACATCTTGTAACTGAAACGCGCTGAGCCGCAGCGGACTTTGGTCCAGCGCTATATACATACGGACCTGAATAAAATATAACTTAATTATCTTTATTCAGAAAAGTTACTTGAAAAATAAAAAAATAGGCATACAACATGAGAAACTATTGCAATATAATAACATAAATACCTAATACTCTTTTTCCTTAATTTATACAATTAAAAGCTACAAAAATACTTTACTCCTATTGCAGTAAATAAATGTATAAAAAAATAATGACATACTTTAAATCTCTATTCTGATTGTAAGAGATATACACAGCCTATAAACGCTAGATGCTTCGCCGATTGAACTGTAATGAGGATGCTAGCCCTAGTTTGTAAATATGTGCGGTATAAGTTACCAGCAACACTCCGGCTCGAAACATGACCGTCATTATGGCGCTAGGAACAAGAACAACGCGCTGAAACCCCTAACGTAATGAATATATTATATATAATATAAATTTTACAAAAGGTTTATCTCCCAAAGATAATTCTTCGAACTAAATCCAAATTAGAGAGAATGCTTAAAATATGTAGAATACACAGTAGGAATAAACATTTACTATATAATAAAAACTCAACATTTGCTATATAATAAAAAAAACTCAAGATAATAACATGATTTCATAACTAATCTGTCATCATACTAATTAATTATTTATTTATTAAAGTTCTTAACATACATAGACATAAATTGTAAAATACTCACAGCGGTGTGTAAGGTGAGCGTTAAATCCAGAGAGTGTAAATGCAACTTTTGTAACCTCAGAGGATACTGTAAGGAATTGGACTCGGCCGAGGCGACATCTTCAGACGACAAAGTCGTGTGGGGAATGGCCAGTCGAAACAATTTCACAGCAGCGGTCACAAACGCGTCCTCTACATACAGGGCCAGAGGGCCCAATCTCAATTCCACTTCTGTTAGCTCTGAAAGCAAAAATGATAAAATTTCGTTTTCCGAATATTTCTTTGCATAAATGTGAAAAGAAAAGTAGCCCCTCCATAATATTGAACACCAAAATCAGGCACTTGTGCTAAGACCAGTTATTATTGTTAAGTTATAAATTGTATCATACCAACATGTTTTCTGTTACTGCCGCTAGAGTCGCTTATGTTGTATTATTATCTGTGTTCTATGGTATCAGAAATCTTACTTATTTTATATTCGTAAATAATAGGGTAATAATTAATAATTATTTAGAAACTTTTTCTATTTTAGCCTACACGTTTTCATCTTTAGGCCTGTACCTATGTTACGCCTTCTAAATTCTTTTGAAATCCTTCCTTGAACTATAGCTCGTTCGATGAAACTGATTCTGTACAGAATCAAGTGACCAAATTTAAATTTAATTAAAAAAATACCGGATTTCTGGCTCACCATTTTGTACGGCACTACACGCTTTCTTATTATTTGTCATGGTTATATCGACGATAGCAATGCTGTACAAAAATGTGACCAAAACGGACTCATTCTACATGACTTCTGAATTCTCACCTGCACTCAGTTTTATGCTCTTATATCGTTATATATATATATATATATATATATATATGTCACCTAGTTGTTCATTTCATACTTCATATGACCCATTTATTTTTCGCATGGGCATTTGTTTATAACGTTGTGCGTTTTTGATATTTTTGAACGATTACGGAACAGCTTTCCACGAATTGCTTTAATTACCTATCAGTATGAAAGTAGTAACATTTATGTGGCAACTACATATACAATATTCATGTAATTGATTTTGTTAGAGAACAGAAAAAGTTTGCTTTACAAAAAGCGGCATTGAAATCGATCTATTCATTTAAGAGTTGTGATGCCACAGACAGAGAGATCAACACACAACGCACAGACACGTAATGCTTAGAACTTATTATTTCGAGGGGGGCTAGTAACAACATTTTGCCATGTCATTGCGACGTCACTATTGGCTTAACAAAATATAAGCAATTATGCTGATTCGTGCCGCCTGTAATATTGTGAAGTTTGTAGTCCGGCAACAAGTCTGACATTACATATTACAGGCATGATTATTACTTATTTTGAACATAAACGCCGTCTGCAGACATGTGATATAATAATAATAAATATCCCTGGACAAATAACACAAATTGTTTGTAAACATACAATAAAGCAAATTATATGATTGTGTTAAAGGCGTTAGTCAACTTTTCTACTACATAGAGATATTTAAATATCTTTAAAATTTAAAATTTTGTAAAATTGCAGGAGTTGCAGACATCTAAAAGTTCATCACACAAATGTATACTCCTTTCGGGAATCAAACTCGAACCTCGTGGCCTTTTCTTCTAAGCAATACAACTATAAAGGGTTACATCTAAAGCACCAGCCAAATTTTGAGAAACGATTCGGCATGGATAACATTTGCGATCAATGAAAAAACTAAAATAAAAAAAAATACAATTTTCATCCAACGCAAAATACAAGACGAATGGTTATAATGTAAACAACGCGTAAACGTGGTTCCCACTGACCGCAGTTGCATTCGCAGGCTATTCATGACTCGTACTAGGTACGACGTAGCGTGACAACACTTGAAGCATTAGTTTGAGGACTTTTTTAAATGAATGTAAATTCATTACCATTTAAGCCTACACCCCCTTATATTAAAATTTGGCCCGTCCTTATAAAGTTACCCTGTATACGATATCAAAATATTATAATAAAATCAAGTAAAATACCTTGGTAATTATATGTGGCGACAGTCCATTTATCGTGACACAGGTTTAACAATAATCTAGCTTCATTGGAACGAGTTGAAAATATGTCGTAAGACATTCCCCACAGCGGCGGCCACCGATCGTTGTCCAGCGGTTCCGCCCGTGTAGTGGCCACTACTGCGAAGTCGTATTGGCCAGATTCATACTGTGCATTGTCTATTTGGACGTCAAGTATTGACAATACTGTTGAAGCTTTCTGTTCGAAGGGAATAATTATTAACTGACGGTATTGTATCGCTAAGGAAAAACAAACACAACTAAATATCATATCTTTGTAATATATACCAGTTAAATATACCAACATTAAGATGAAAAAAAATTACTACGAAATAATAAAATCATATGATATCTTACCCTGGAATCAGCTCGTATTGACAAAGCTAATCTTTGAAGATGCAACGCTAGAAGAGGTGTACTGTCTGCTGAAGCAGCTAGAGTCACTGCTATACTGCCGATCACACAGCGGGCTCGCTCATTTTCTGGCCACATTTTACTCGAATTGGGCCATTCTAAAAAAACGTACATAGTTCCAATCAGATTAAGCCTACGTACAAACGAAACACTATTACTTTCTAACTGCATAAACAAAATAATATTTATATTTTCTTAAGAACATCATTACAGCATATAACAGTTTGTAAAAAAATGTTTCACAGAATAATTGCAATTTGATTTCCTATCTTCTACATGTGTTTGGACTGAATTGATGTTAAAATAAAACATGTAAAAAATCTGTAAACTACTAAATCAAAATTCTATTTCAGTTTCTTAACGACTAATATGTAAAAGTAATAGAAAAATTAATATCAATTAATCATGAATACAAAGTTAGGTCTCTTTTATTATTAAAAGGTAAGATAGTAAATATCATCCATAAATATCCTACTATTGTAGTGAAAAAGACCCGAACTGAACTTCAATTTCACACTAATATCGAATAGAAATTGATATAAAATCTTCATATTATCAATCATAAGATATCTTCACAACACTCATATTTTCCGATGTTTTCGAAAACAAAAATTAATCGATTTTTTTAATGAATGGCCAAAGTAAATACAATATTTGTCAACTTCTTATTACGAAAATCTAAGTATATTATTATTAATAAAGTTCAAGTAATTGAATATGTGAAGATTTACTTACAAAGTACGAGGGTGGATCCAACAGTTCTAAGCCCGACCAAGAAAATGAAAGAAAAGTGGGTCTAAATTTATTTTTATTGTCTCCATCTAGCTCAACACACTTCTTCCACCTGACCTGCAACTTGTTTATCCCTCGAAAAAAAAAAGATTCCGGAAGGTCGGCGAAATAGTCGTTTACTACGACTATCACCTCATCTTTGATCGAAAATTTCGAGCCACCCAAGTGTTTTTTTAAATTTGGAAATAAATGATAATCCGAGGGGGCTTAATCCGGCGAATAAGGTGGGTGGGGCAGCAATTCATAGCCACAATCATGGATTACAGACATTGTTTCAACCGAGGTGTGAACACGTGCATTGTCTTGATGAAACAAAACTTTCTTACGCAACATTCCCGGCCTTTTTTCTTTTATTTCTTCCCGGAGTCTTCGTAAAAGGTTACAATAATAACTAGAATTTATAATTTGACCTTTCGGTAAATAATCTACAAAAATAATGCCCTTCGCATCCCAAAAAATAGAAGCCATGACTTTGTTAGTCGACAAAACGACCTTAGCCTTTTTCGGTGTAAGGGAGTCTGATCTTTCCCACTGTTTGGATTGTTGCTTTGATTCAGGAGTATGGTGGTGAACCCAGCTTTCATCCATGGTAAAAAAACTAGACAAAAAGTCCTCGGGATCAGTCTCAAATAGTTCCAAACAGTCTTGCGAAATTGTGTATCGAACTCGTTTTTGTTCAGCCGAAAGCAACCTCGGGACCCAGCGAGCAGAAACCTTATGGAACCCCAACTCTTCCGTTATTATGTGTTGCACGCGGCCATAACTAATGTTTGTTATCTCAGCTATCTTACCAATGGTCAAACGTCGGTCACCCAGTACGAGATCACAAATTTTATCGATGTTTTCTTTCGTGGTAGAGGATGTAGGCCTTCCACTCCAAGGATTATCTTTAATGCTCTCACGACCGCGCTTAAACTCAGCTACCCACTTCGTGACACTGGAATACGATGGAGCAGACTCCCCTAAAGTGCTCACCATATCTTGATGGACGTCTTTTGGTGATAGGCCTTTTTTATTGAGGTACTTAATGACTGCACGGTGTTCAATTTTCTCCATTATTGAAAATTGCGTCAGATTGCTTCAAACAAATAATCACAGAAAACTTATATTGTGCAGTATCGGAATGAAACTGCGCACAATAAATCAATATGACATACTAACAAATGATGGTAGATTTTAAAAAGATATCATAGCTCCATGTAGGTTAGGCTTTTAGGCTTAGGTTAGTTAGGTTAACTTTTGGATCCACCCTCGTATCATATTCTGATAAATATTTTTTTTATTTCGCCAATACTCGAGCTCTAACTAAAATAGCAAAACTAACTTGACGTTAACGTTAATGTCTAATTACATGAGTTTCAATAAAAGTATTGACATTTTACTCATTTTATAACCTTTAGTTAGGGCGGTTTTCAATAAGACAGATTTTTCCGACATCTCTGATTCTTTTCGTGCCACAGTGACAGCGCTTTTCGCATCTATTTTAAAACATAATGTAAGCGTAAAATAAAAATATAAGTTTTTTACAAAAAAAAACTTAGGTTTAGCAACATAGAAAAACTAAGTACAAATACCTAAATCTCCTTTACAACTTTTTAGTCCGCTTTACGCCTTTATTATCTAGCTTTACAATAACCAAAAATAACATGTATTTATATGGAACTGGAAACAAACAAGAAAACTTTCATTTCAAAAAAACGGGTTTCAAGAAGTACACCAAAGATTTTAATGGTTTTAAACTAGGATGTTATGCTTCTTAAGTTTTTCAGCTACAAAGCTTCTTAACTATGAATTTATACTTTTTATAATACAATATCGCCTTTGTGCTCTAGCGGTTCAGTTGTTGGACTTGACTGCATGAGGTCACGGGTTCGAATCCCGGGTCGGGCAACAAAAAGAAAATTGGGTTTTTCCAATTTTCTAATAAAAAAAATGTTGCTCGGGATAGGATTTGTGCCCGGTTGGCGATAGGCTTGCCACCTATCACATTGTGGGACTTAGTATCTTCGGCTAGTCGTGGGTGGCCTGGTTGTGCCTCTGCCTACATCTTCGGGGATATGGGCGTGAAGATACTTTCTAATACAATGATATAAATAGTTATAGACTATTTTAGTTTCTTAATTAAAAAAAGAATTTTCATGCCCATATCTCCGAAGAGGCAGAGAGGCACAACCAGGGCCCACCTAGCCCACCAATCAATCCACAACTAGCCAAAGACACTAAATCCCACAATATGGTGGCAAGTCAACCAATCCTAACCGGGCACATATAAAATCCCGAGCAACATTATTTTTATTAGAAAATTGTAAAAACCACATTCCTTTTGTCAACCAAATCGGGGATCGAGCCCAGGACTTCATGAAGCCCAACACCTTAACCGCTAGACCACAGAGGCGAGTACCTTGATAAATGATTATAAGTTTTAAGTTCTAAGAGAAAAACCTTTTTTTAACATTTTTTAAGTTAACTTAAACGACATACCTGTAATATCTTTGTGGGCATGATCAGATAAATCAGCCAAAGCGGATCCTCTCAATGCATTATCAACTTCAGCCATTAGCACAATATCTCCTCTCTTCCCTGGAACTATTTTCTCCGAATCTTTTTCTTCTTCAGTGGTCTAATTTAATTTACAGTATATAAAAAACAAATTGACTTCTTTGCCTAGATTTATATGATACATTAATTTTAAATAGCTGTGCCCTGAGCTTTAATCATTTCTGAGTAGTTTTAGGTATTTTTTATTTAAGAAACGGTTTCTTTCGACTATGTTGACCGACCATGTAAATTCGGTAACAATTTTATTTGGTTAATTTATTTGATATTTTCCATCGTCGGCGCTTGATAAAATTTCCAAATATTCATATTGTTAAACAAAGAAACACTTGTACTGTTTTACGTATCACTTATAATTTATTATTTTTAAAAAAGCCTACCGGTTTCGCTAAAAATTAACGTCATCAGGGCATCAGGGTTTTAGCCCTGTTATTTTTTTACTGTCTTTTACTATAAAGAAGCCCATTCGTTTATTTAACCGAATATTCATACTGTTAAACAAAGAAACACTTGTACTGTTTTACGTATCACATATAATTTACTATTTTAGAACGGAAATTATTCATCTTCAAATTCTATTTATTTTATCTGACAAGCACTTTCACAATTCTTCCCTGAACAGAATGATTTGGAAGTATGTAAGGCAACAAGGAATGGGCTTTTTATAGTAAAATACTGTAAAAAAATTAAGCAATAATTATGTTTTATGTTCTCGCGTAGGAGATCATTATTTAAAGTGAGAAAAGATCGTCTCCTGACAGATCTATACACAGTATATAAATATACATCAATGTTATAGGTGAGTCGCTATGTGACCTGCACAAGATACTACCAAACCCCTATAATGGCGGCAGGCATATGTGGATTCCTACCTGGGCAAGGTGTTGCAAAGCACTCTACCACATTTGGTCATGTTGGTAACGACTCATTTAACCTATGCTCGGCTCCTACGAGCTGACTTTAGCTGCTGTTTCGCGTCATTATACTCATCTATTCATTTTTTGTAAGCTTGTATGGATTTATATTACTAAGATATATATTACCAAAATATGTTAGTAGACGATTCAATAAAAATGAGGAACAATCGGAATATTACGGGCCGCACTCAAAGACGTAAATTATCTTTTAATCAGTCATTAAGTTGACATTTTCTGTAAAAATTGTGACTAAATGATTGATTTAATATTAATGGACGTCCCTGAGTGCTGCCGTATATGAATCAAAAATACTCACGTTAGAAACAGGTCTAGTTATTAAGGGCATCGTTTGAGTTTCTGTCGACTTATTGGATACATACGACTCTTGTGAAATGGTAGGGTCCAACACTAAAAAATGTTTAAAAGTAATTATGGTCTATGTGATTTAATATGTTTGCAAATTTTTAGATGTTATATACTTACGATTTTCATCAGCACTAGTACGTATCAGAACATTATCTGAATTCCCGTCTTGTTTCTGTAAAATTGATTTAAAATGAAATTTTATTTTTATAAAAAAACTCCTTTGTGATTTATTTTTATATTCTCATGTATAGTTGTGTTGTTTCATGTAGTTTTAGTCCCGTTTTAATAAACCGCTATCATATTCAAAACCGCTTTCAAGTTCGAGCTTGCTGGTAACGGGAAGAGTGTGTCCTATATAGCGAGTACTTAAGATAGAAATTGAGAGCGAACTATAAACACCCTACCATGAACGCTTATTGCAGTATTATTTCCATGTTGCTAAGCGTCCACGTACCTATAAAAGCAACTTTGTTGCATACATCACAAGGATGTCTTTCTCCGATAACAATTAGTATTACTGAAATAATATTGTTTTAAGATCTTATGGTAGCCCCCCAGGACTAACAGTCAACACAAAAATTTACATACAGTTCTTGTTCCCCAAACAAACCTTGTAAGTGCAATAAGTTACAAAAAGTACAGTCATAAAATATGTCGGGGTCACGCTGGACCAGACCTTTACATTTAAATTGCAAATATAAACCATATTCATAAGTTTGCTGATATTAATCGGTAAACAGGCCTACAACGCGAAAGCCCTTTATCCAATACTGTATTAAGGCTTGGAGTCACTCAGTTAAATCTATTCTCGATAGTCTAGAAAGAGCACGGAGAGCTAAAAAACGTAAAAACGACTAACAAAACATCTACTTTTAAACGTGGATTACGCATAAACAGAATCTCATAAAATGGCATGTAACTAATACACAATCGTGTAGCACACATACGCACGCACATACGTGCACGTACACACACGCGCACGCATACAAACGCGCACGCACATACACGCGCACACACGCACGCAAACACACACATCATACACACCGACACATACGTCACATTCATGACCCCATGTTTTATTTTCAAGTTTATCTACATTGCAAATTATTACAGGGTGTAATATAACTGGATGGTTTGACTAGTCGCAATCGACATTATAAATGGACACCGATAAAAGTGTAGCGGTGTACTTTAATCGAGGTCTCAGACCCAGCGAACGGATGAAACCCAGTCGTAGCCCGGGTACCATCAAACTGTTCTGCAGAGCAATTTTCTGGGAAATTTCAACAAAATACCTAAGGGTCACTCTAGATAAAAATATGCCGTTCGAACCGCATATTTCACGTGTCACAAATGAGGCTATATTTGTACTTAGCCGTCTCTAATATCTTATTAATAAAAATAGTAAAATGTCACTTCGTAACAATGTGACACTTTACAAAACATGTGTTAGACCCATATTAGCCTACGGTAGTGTAGCCTTCGCGCATATCTTCCCGTCCCATCTTAAAAAAATAGAAGTAGTTCAGAATAGTTTCATGCGAACTGCCACCGGCCGTCCGTGGTACGTACGCAACGAGGACCTACATCGCGACCTAGATTTACCCACAATAGCGCAGCATTTCAAAGAACTATCGGAACATTACTTTGAAATAACGGCTGCCCACCCTAACCCGGTGTTAGCACCCGCGTGTGACTACACACCGGCCGCGAAAGAGCCCACCAATCATAAAAGAATCCGCCACGTGCTAGCGGATCCTCCGGACCCAATAACCGCGGCAAGCATCCCTCCCAACCCGAACACGACACGACATGAACACACTACAACGTCACCACCGGTCTCGGCGACGAAGACCTCTTTTGCGCCCGGCGCCTAACGCCGAGCGACGAGCCGCCACTACTCCTCAATCAAGTCCACTCAGTAACCAGAACGCAGCACCAAGTCGAGGAACAGTCTCCCGGGAGACAGTCCTTGTTGCTGGCGTTGTAGGGAACAGTCCAATCCATTTAAATAATGATGTCTCGGGCTGAGCACTGCTCGGTCCACAAAGCTCGGAGAAATTGTAAAAACCGCGAGGTTAGCAACAAATTAGTCATTCAAAAAAAAGACATTATAAAGAACCGACACAAAAGTATGAATGATAGTACATATTCATAGTTATATTTTCAGAACATATGATTATATTATGTCCTACAAGTTATCACAATAGAAGATAATAATATAGGATTTCCAATATAAATATCTTCCGTTGCTCACCATTCGAACATAATTGTTTAAATCGTTTTTATTACAAATATTTTAATCACAAAAACCGTGAAGTCAGAAAAAAAGATAGGATTATTAATAGGTAAACAAATTGTTAATTACTTACTTGTACTAGACGGTCATCAGAAAATGGCCCCAGTAAACGCCTTCGAATGTCACTCGCAGAAATGTCATGCTGTAATATGTAAAGGGTGGGATAAAAAAAGTGGCCCACGTTAAGCTGGACTGGTATTAAGGGAAAGTACATTCGACATACGTAACAAAAACTTGAACGTAAAACGTATCTGGCAAAATATATTATGTCATTTTTTTTAAATTACACTTTACTACATTTTGTCAAATGGGATAATGGTGAACTGAGGCTGAGTACAGATTTGGTTGTTGTAACGTGATGTGGAGTAACGGCAAATAACCTTCGCATTTTGCTGCGAGTGGTAACGTGTTCTGCAATAATTTAATTCATACATATATATGTTACGAGTAAATAGGATAATAAATAATAGTTGTTTATACATTTAAAAAAGAACACAGTGTTGGTCCGGGCTCCTTTGCAGAATAGACCATCTGCTTTCCTGCCAGGCAGTTCGTAAAAGGCGAGCATAGGCTTACCGTTATTAATACCGTGATATCTGACTAGGTGGTAGAGTTTAGCAGCGACTCGCCCGGATTGGTACCATCGCCTTACCTATTCCTGCCGTCGTAACGTCACGACGTGTTCCGGTTTGGAAGGTAAGGTAGCCGGTAAACTTACTTTTACCCGAGGCATAACATCCCGGCCTTAGGTTGGAAACGCACCATTACCACCTTTGGTATCTCTAGGCAACGTGATTTCTTACCATCAGGAAATCCGTCAGCTTGTTTGCCTTCCAATATCATAAAAAAATGCAAGCACTGACTTTACACCGACGCAGTACTAACAATGTGTTATAGAGACATTAGAATGTGAATAAAGTGTGAAACAGTAAATAATAAAATAAAACAAAAAAGTTTTAGAACTAAAAAAATCTTACTTGATCGACATCCTGCAATTCTATGAGAGTTGAATGCGGGTGCGTGCGCACGCGCACTTTTATTGTAATTCCGCCCGACAGTTGCAGCAACTGCTCGCCGGCGGTGATCGCTATTGGCGGGCACCATTCCGGGTTGCTTTCATCTACGTGAGTTATGTTTTAGTTTTAATGTTAAAAAATAAACACAACATAAATTAAACCTTGCAATGTCAGCGCATATAAGAATTTCGTTGTATATTTGATACAAACCTTCGGTTTTGATTATTCGGATTATTAAAACTGAATACCCAGCAAAAAGACACCAACCATGAATTCACGCATGAAATTTTGAATAAATAAGTTCAAACTTATCCTAACTTCAATAGGAGCTAAAAGTACTTCCGATAAGTAGTTCTCTCGTTCATTTCCGCGGAGGACTCATAAATTGTACTCTGTTGTAGTGTACTCGAAATCTTAAGAAGTAATTGTCGAAATCGCTTTTTGACGTTTCTAGATGGATGACAATCTTTCATAACTTACTTGTCGATTTAATATTTCACGAGCTGACATTTCTATCGACGACAAAATATTTTTATGCCCATGGTAGGTACAGAAGATGTTGGAAAGTTCGAATTTGTACTATTTTTTTTAATACAAAACTCTGTTTATCTATTACGATTTCACGGGTAAGCCGCTGGCCCGGTTTTGATGAAATTTTAAATGCATATAGATGAAAACCCGAGTTAATTCACAGGCTACTTTTTAAAAAAAAATCAAAATAGAACTATAATCGGGGATAAAAGTTTGTATACAAATTGCTACTTTCTACGCTGTTGAAGTAGCAGGTAACAGATAATACTTAATAACAGTTTCATTATTTGTTACGAGTAACTATAATTACCTTTTCCAAAACCAACTGTAAGGAACGGTATCTGAGGTGGAGTCGGGTGTGTGGGCGGCGGATATCGCAGACAGTGGGCGGGCGTAGTGTAGTGTGTCAGAGCACCAGCTTCTACTACACAACACCAACGAGCGCCAGCACATTCCTCTACAACCTACAATCACATTTTAGACATTGAAATATTTCCACTTTGGACAGCAGCCCCGTCATATCAGTGACACCCATTTATTTATTATATGTGATAATGTCAGAACAAGCACCCTCCTGATGGTTACAAACGTGGCCTATAGACTCCATACATGTTGTAGGTGCATCGCCGAGAGGCACGACCTACTGTGCATGTGTAACGGCTTCTTTAACCTCCGGATCAGAACACGACAATGTCTTTATGGCGATAGGAACAGTTAAGGCAGTGGATCCCTACCGTGCAGCTTGATGCAGAAAGCATCACACTCTACCGCCAGTGATTTAATTGGTAATGATTCCATTAAGCAAATGCTCTCCTCTTACGGGCTGCTAGATAAAGAGACAGATGGTCTATTATATACAGGGGCCCCATACCAACACTAGGAAAATTCATATTTAAAAAAGGCACATTTGAAGTCAAATGTTAGAAATTGAACAAAATGGCTAAGTTGCGAAATATTATGTTTTGCACAGAAGGGGTTAAGTTTTTATGAATTCGCTGATTTGTATCACCTGTACGGTTGAGCCACTGTGGTCGTCGGTGGGTGTGTTAGGTTGTGCTATCGCCAGACAGGCTGTTGTTCGGTTAAGCACCAAGAACTGTGGACAAGGGTCTTCGCCAACTGTGATCACCCAGCGACCCTCGTGGTGCAGTTGCGTTACCACCACTGGTATCTGAAAAAGAATGGAACTACAGTACACAATACAAACGAAGCAAATTTATGCTTGAGTGATGGGTTTTAGTCGAAGTTACTAAAACACAGAATAAAAGAACCAGATTTAGATTCACAAATGTCTGCCTCTTTTGGGAATCGAAGATTTTGGATCGCAATTATTTGGTGGAGTTAGGGTGTATGCTAACTTCTCGACTAACAAGATGCATAACATACAGATTAAGTGATTTAAGTAATTACATAAATCAAACTACATAGTAAAAAACGAGTTTTAAACACCAATGACTTTTATGGTGTGCTTGTTTGAGTTGCCGTTGAGGCTGGGATCGTAAGTTGGCGTACCGACTTCTATAACCACAGAATGGGATCAGTAATATACAGTGATGAGTACTTATCGCAGCCCAAAAAATTAATGCCGAGTTACGATTTGGACAATTCGTCGTTGGACCAAGTTGTAAATTGTAGTTACCTGATTTTATGTAGGTACACTTACCGATTCGTTATTCGCATCGCGGAGAGCAATCGCTTTTCTTAAAGGCACCTTGCCCAACCTTACTGGTACTGGCGTAGAAGCCGGAAAATTTCCCGCCGGTAACGCCAAGCACAAGAACGTGCGCAATTCTTCCGCGTCACCGCCCCGCCAACGGCCTCGAACCCAGAACCGACATAGAGGAGTACCGAACATTCTGTCGAAAAATCATAACATGCTAAAGACTCAAAATGTATTTACATTTGACATAAATTATCTTCACGCCAGTATTCGCAGCAACGATGTAGGCAGAGATACCTACGATCAGCTAAAGATACGAAGAGTCACACAATACCTACTAACCTATTATCGCCAACCGGACAACAACGAGCATCGTTGATTTCAAAGTTTTTCAAGATAAAAACTGATATACATACATAAATATATTAACCCAGGCTAGTTTGGCAAAGCATTATTTCAATTTTCTTAACACTTAACACAACATTGTTAAGTTGCTTTAGTTAATAATACATTCGCAATTATACATTCTTGACTAGACTTGGTTAAAGTTCCAAAATAATTTTATTCCAATTTTCGTGTGTCCTTAAATGGCGAAAATGTAATTACAGACGTGATTTCACCGAGTTTAAACAACGTACCTGCCAGATTTATTTGGATGCACAACTTTGTATGTTTTCGGGCGCAGTATCGATACTTTCTCCATCTCATTGGGGACTGCTATTGCTGATACCTGAATGAAGATGATTAAATCTTAACATTGTATAAAGTTCATTGCAAATGCAAAGTGATAAACGGCCACTGACTTTTGAGAATAGGAAACATGGCTAAAACATTTCTTGGGTCGCTTTAAAAAGTACTTTTTTTTTTGGTTTTAATCGCCGTTATTTTGCGAGTTCCTATAAATATCATTCTGTTTTCCTGTACATACCATCTGGTGTACATAGGCGAAAACAAGTTTATTCTTCAATAACGAAAACTCGATAACTATTGTGTGATAAGTGACTACAAACATATATGTAATTAGAAAGACTAGTTTTATGACACAACATCTCGGTATAAAAACTGTAATATTAAAATAAAAAACAGTATCTTCACGCCCATATCCCGAAGGGGTAAACAGAGGTACAACCAGGGCACCCACGACGACACCCGAAGACACTGGGTCCCACAATGTGATAGGTGGCAAGCCACATATCGCCAACCGGCACAAATCCAATCCCTTTTTTTTATTAGAAAATTGGAAATACCACATTTTCTCTTTGTTGCCCGGCCCGGAGTTCGAACCCGGGACCTCATGAAGTCAAGTCCAACGCATGGACCGCAAGGACACAGAGACTTGAAAGGGGTCAGATTGTAAACTTTAATTACTGTAACTGTAACTTACTACATCGCTTACAAGGGAGATAGAAAAACGTCCAGGAATGCTAAGAAAAGTCCTGATTCATCAATATAATGCCTCTGTTCACCACGTCTGTGCAATCAATGGCTGAAATCTACAATTGTGATTTTAAACTATTATTCACGTGATCTGGCACCGTCCGACTTCTTTCCGTCCCTCCTCCTCCTTGGGAGGTCAAAGATTTTCGTCAAACGACGAAGTCAAAACAGCAGTAGACGCATATTTTGACTCTAAGAATATTTTTTTAACGGTCTAAATGCTTTGAATGGTAGATGGCAAAAGTGCATCGAACTTGATGGTCATTATATATAAAATAAAAAATAACTGATTTAGTATGTGTTTATTTTCTTGATGAGGCCGAATACTTTTCAATCCAACCTCGTAGTTTAAAATATAGAAACTTCAATTTCCGTTATTATTATTTTGATTGAAATAAAAAAATGAATATACATCTAAAACTTACCAGCAAATCTGTTTGCAATTTATTCACAAGAACGAAGGTAGAACTGATTCCGATGACGTTGATTTCCTTTTTTATTTCATAGTACATGGTTAAAAGCGCCACCTTGTAAAAAATAAAGAGTCACTAAATGTAAACCTAACTTTTTTAGCGCTCAATTATGCTAAACTGTGTTTCAAAATGTATGTTCACCATGACCAAAGTATTAAATAGGAAAATATCGAGGAAAATGTAACACAAACCTAATAAGCAAATTAAATGCCTGTATTTTGGGTGCTAATCAACGCCACAAATACACAAAATACTTAAATAGATACTGGAATAAATTACAAAAATCATCTAGATCCAGAAATACAAGCATTTATATGTCACATATCACATAAATGCCTGCCTCTATCGGGAATCTAACCTGAGCCTCGTGCTTGGTCGTTGACGTTAGGCATTTAGTCCAAGCTAACACTCAGTCAACGATGTGGTCAAAATACCACTGATCTCGATTCAATGACTTAATGGCGGTTTACTTGGGCTAAATTCTCTATCGAAATTTATTTCAATGATAAAAGTTCTTGGACACTGCTGGATCTGTCTTTCTCTCTTTATTTTTACTCTTCTACATTCTTACTTTACATTACAGTCTTACTTATTTCTGTCACCATAAAGTGAGTACTCATCGTCTTGTTTTCTTACAAGATCAGTTGGCAAGCGCACTCACCTAATAAGCTATGCGATTTCAAATAGAATCTACTATGGATGAACATCTGCACCATAAAATCTAATCTTGCCCAAGCATTACTAACATGTTTTGTATGATATAAAAATACGAAAAACGAACTTACTTTCTGATTGCACTGAATAGCGAAGTTAGATGCTCGGTCGATGGCCACGTGTCCCGGAGGGGGGGAGCCATATCTCCCTGGGTCTTCTTTACAAACCTGCAACTGCCCACTGACGAATGTCTCGCGGCCCATTTCCACAGACATGAAGAATGGTTTCTGAGTAATGGAGGACCGGTCAACGAAGTTTTTTGGGTAAGCAAACTAATAATAAATAAATATATCTAGACAAATCGATCTAGGTCCAAATTAAGTAAAATTATATCAGTGTCAAAGATACTGCTAAATATACTGACGCCGAATAAATTAAATCATCAAATTATCAATACGGATACACAGACATAACACAGGGAGGCACAGGGGTTCCTCCAGAATCGAACTCGTACCTAAAGAATGGTAAGCGATGTTCTTGTGCGTTAACCCCTCAACTAACAGGCAGTATAGAATTAATTTAAGAGCAGTTATGTCTACGATTTTGTATTTGTGTTAATTAATATATCTAATATGATAATCTGAAAATCCAACATTTTTACTTTTCCTTTTTTTGTTGAGGAAAATGCTCGTAAGTAGTAAGTCATACAACCAAAACCCCATATTGTGCTACCAGATAGTGTGTATTTGGTTAAATACTGGTACTGTTTTTTTTCAAATATTTTAACAACAAAAGTGTAACAAGTATTTTTTAATTACAGCAAAAGAAGTTTTTAAATAAAATGACAGTAAAAGTGTTGAGTTTACAATACCAAAATATTGATGTGTAAGGAGGAACTGAACCCACCTGTATTACATTGGAGGGCGGAGATATCGCTACTCCAGGTTCCAGTTTACACAGCGGGGCGGCGTCGTGGGCGCGGAGCGTTAAAGCAATGGGCGAAGCATTTGCGAGCAAAACCACAGGACAAAGTTGCAATTCTAGGGAACAACCGCCTCCAACTCGTATTGGTTCGTAGCGAATCTGAAAATAACCCAAATACCTTTGGATGATGAAACAAACTTACCTGAAGTGAAGTACGATCGTGTCGTCGACGAAGAGATTTAAGTATTTATATCGTGGTAAAAGAACTCGCGATAACAAGTGATAGCCGTCACGTATAGATATAGAAGTTACTGGTATATCCAAAAATATTAAAACACATTGTTATTTCTGAATTTTAAAAGTCTACACCCCTAACCTCTTAACTATCTCCACACACAAAAAGTTTATCATGATAAAATCTCTCCGTCGGTACACGAAAGAAAGTCAAACAATCACACTTTGGCATTTATAATTTTTATATGGATTCTAAATAGAAATATACTATACATAAATAATAAATAGATATATACACTACACTTACAGTAACATCACATCGCGGCTGTAACAATGCCGGCTGCCAAGAGCCAGGCCAATGGCTCTTCACTATCGAATACGGCCAGCTGGTTTGAATACCTTGGCCTGATTGGTTTAACCTAGAACGAAACATAATTGTAAGATTCTTTTGATCACACCGTAGTAAACAAGCAGAAGCCCTGTGTGATTCTGACATAATGGAGATGTCTAGAGGTCTTAAGAGCAGCGTGCTGCAATCTTAAGAACAATATGGTTTCCAAAGTGTCACAAAAATTGCAAACAAGCAAAACAAACAGTTTTGAAATATACCTTTATTTTTTAGACGTCCAGATATGACGATCTCATAGCCTGCATTTTTTATTTAGATTACAGGATTATTTTATTAGTGCAATTAGTCATAACTAGGTGGTCGAATGCTGTGCAGCTGCTGGCCCGGATTGATCCCACCGCATTAGCTCTTCCGGCCGCCATAGTGCTCGCTTGTGCTCTGTGTTGGATTAGCCGGTAGACTCACACATGTGGTTTAAGATGCCGGGTACAAGAAACCGAGCCACTCGTAACATCTACGTTCTCTTACCATCAAGAGAATCCCTTGTTTGCTATCTTATAATATTAACAAATATTCAACAAACATAAATCATAAGTACAAAAGAAATAGTACTTCATTAAAAATATCCGATGGTGGTGTAGTCTCCGAAACCGTCGTCGTTGAATGAAAAGAGTAATGATTGTGGAGGAAGCTAGGCAGGCTTTTTCCCGCTCCGCTCAGTAAAGTATACCATCTGCATCTCTGTAAGACAACTTGTAAGAGGCAAGCAGTGGTTAAAACATGGATCATCACTAACAAGAAATCCATTGATGGTAGAGTACCCAATTTGCCCGCATAGGGATCTGCTACCATATTGATCCTGCCATGTGCCAGCCCCGAGATAACCGGTGGTAGACTTGCGCAATAGGCCTGTCATCCCGGTTACAGGACAGCGACGCACCTATAACATCTATGTTGTCTATTAGCCACGGTTATCTCTTACCATCAGTGGAGCCGTGTGCTTGTTCGCTTACTTCTCATATAAAAGTCTGAACCGATCGAGACATTTGGCACTCGATGCTCTCCCCCGTAAGAGACATGGCTTGAAGTTATGTGTATGTGTATTAAAAATAAACAACGCACCATTCATGTAAAGCTCGTACAACTTCCTCCACAGAGGCGACAGGCATAAGTTTGTCGAACACAGAGGTGTCCGTTACGCCATAGTGGAGGGGAACCGCCTCGCGTGTGATTGGACACTCAATGTTCCTATAAAATTAGCCTCGGTTAAATATTGACTATTGAGCCATTAATAAGTTGACGTACAAGGAGCATGACTTTACAAAGATCGCTCATATATTAAAGTATTTCTTATATCTGTAATAACAAATATAACCATACCTAGAGTGCATCTTTTCTTTTTTGTGAGAACGGTACAGGATTAATTCATTAAGATATTAAATAAAAAAGTATCTACACGCCCATATCCCCGAAGGGTTGGCAGAGGCACAACCAGGGTACCCACGACTAGCCGAAGATACTAAGTCCCATAATGTGATAGGTGGCAAGCCTATCGCCAACCGGGCACATATCCTATCCCGAGCAACATTTTTTTATTAGAAAATTGGAAAAATCCAATTTTCTTTTTGTTGCCCGACTCGCAGTCAAGTCCAACAACTGAACCGCTAGACCACAGAGGCGATAATTTTAAATTAAGATATGTTTAATGTAATGTATACGCTTTTACAATAAAGTTGTCGATTTTATGAAAGACCTGCCATTAAATAAATTTGAAAAATGTGTCAAAGTGAAATTGTATAAAAAATGTTAATATACCGCTGAGTTTCTTGCCGGATCTTCTACTGAGAAGACTTCTTCACACACTGGTGTGGCCGCCTTCCGATCCGGTGGTAGTTTTAGTATTATATAGACTCAACACAAGTGCCTCTTGTAAGGTGAATGTGAATAAAAATATATTCTATTCTAATGTATATTTAATTATACCTGTACTGGAAGGTGAGCATATGATGGGCGGCGGTAGTTCCAGGTGCTATCAAGTGTGTGGTAGAACCCCTACCAAGAGCGGTTTGAACGATCGGTGGTGTTGGAGTATATTCCGCCTGTTGTTCTACGTAGACAGGTGCTTGTTCTGTTGCTACCATCACCTGTCATTTACATTAAAATATATCACAATGAAAAATGTACCTGCCCAAGTATTATGATGAATTAATTTTAACTAAATTTGTGGTACAAACATTTTATTATTGATGACTTTTAGGAACAATGAGTCTTATTTAGATTTTTTAGTAAATGTATCTGGATAAAAGCCCTCCTTATAGAAGAAACCGAAGTTGTAATACAAATTTTATACTTTAATTTAAAGCCATATTCTTTCTTTCTTTAGGTTTTGGCATTCGCATTAGCATTTTGCCATTAGTCAAGTAGAAATTCGCATCAATTTACATCAAATTTACAAAAATTTGGGATTCAATTATAATTAGTTGTCGTCAATAAGTCATGTCAGGGTCTTGGGTAAAGTGATCATTACTCAAGCTCATATAGTGAGTTTTGGCGGCAACGACAAAATATACGATACGCTAATTTCTATATGATTATTTAATTTGTGCACTTTTACTGAATAAAATTATACAAAATGCCACCAAAATTGACTCATTTCACTCATAATGGAACACGAAATTTAATATCTCTTCTAAACTTAACTGTTTTATATATTTCTATTATTTTCATTGAAAAAAGATAGCGATAATTTTACTTTACTAACGTTCTAAAGTCAGCACCCTCACTAAGTAAGTAGTTTCACACACTTTCTTCATAAAATAAATATCGTTCAAATTAGGATATCGAATGTAAATCGATATGAATCTATTCGAAAATCAACTTCTTATTTTATCAACCCAAATTACAGTTTCACCATTTTGATATTATCTTATAAATAAAATTCCCGTGTCGCAATGTTAGTTACCGTACTCCTCCGAAACAGCTTGACCGATTCTCATGAAATTTCGTGAGCATATTGAGTAGGTCTGAGAATCGGCTAACATCTATTTTTTTATAACCCAAAGTGATAAGGGTGAATCACAGCAAAAAAAAAATAACAGAACAACGTCTGCCGAGTCAGCTAATTTAAATGTAAAAGACATAGATTTGTATGAAAGTCATTCTGGTGAGTAATGGGAAGAAGAATCTGCCCGAGATACTTTATTTCCAAAATTCATATTTGGAATTTCAAATTGGGATTGTAGTGAGATTAAGTATTTGTACTAATTGAATTAATGGTACAATGGTAAATATTGTTTGTACGCGATATAGTTATTATGGAATACGAATTTAGGCTTAAACATATAGCGTGGAAATAAATAAATATAAGCATTTAAATTCATTGATATACAGTTGATGTATATTTTTACTTATTTAGAAATGTGGACGCGTTTGATGTTTCCGATTATAGTAGAGATTTGATAGAAGAGATATTTTTAGGTTATATGTTCGACTTCTATATTTTTTTCTGAACTGCTTTACAAATTATTTTTTTATTTATAAAAAGCATACTTTCGAGGTAGTCCCATTGCTCTCAAGTCTGGATCTCATGATTGGATTCCAGGGAAATTGAGAAAAAGACTTAGCTTTTGTTTAGGTAGATTTAGGTAGCTTTACTCAATAAAATCGAAGTCGGTTTTTTGCAGTTTTACTGAGATTAAATTTTATTTTAACGTTCATGTAAATCCATTCTCTTCAAAATGGCGGAATGGAATTAGTTTGAAGTACTTCATTGCTAATTATATCATCAACATTCATGCATCCACTACCAAACATAATCCTGATTAATATACGCCATATATCATGGTATTTAAGCTTGTGCATCCAGTATTCGCTAGATGTCCTCCACAAATCGAACTTCTGACATTCCAAAAGCCGGTTTAGTCTTCCGCATCTCACTTACATCAGCGTCCAGAGGTAGGTGAGATCTCAACACGTAGAAAGGCCATGTGGTGGCGATTTCGCGGCCATCGTTACGCGCGCGAATCACACGGCACCATACCGAGGTATACGACACTTCGCCCATACTTGGCACTGTAAATTAATCAACATCGATATTGTAATGAAGACCTTCTTTTAAGTATTGTTACAATTTTTATATTTTTTGAACTTCCAGCTGTTTTATAAGTTTTGTTTTCAATTGTTATCCAATAGGTTCGTTCACTGATATAATGGTAGGCGCATTGAGATATAATATTGTCACCATTTATGGCTCATAGTTTGTTCGTGTACAAATGTTGCTCTTTTTTATGATATTGGTAGGCAAACAAGCAGACGGATTTCCTGATGGTAAGGAATTCACGCCGCCAAGAGACACCAAAGGTGGTATTGGTGCGTTACCAACCTGAGGCCGGGGTGTAAGCTTCGAGCAAAAGTAAGTTTACCGGCTACCTTACCCTCCGAACCGGAACACGTAATGACGTTATGGCGGCAGGAATAGGTAAGGTGGTGGTACCAATCCTGGTGAGTCACTGCGAAACTCTACCACCTAATCAGATGTCACGGTCTTATTGACGGTAAGCCTATGCTCGCCTTTACGAGCTGCCTGGCAGGAAGGCAGATGGTCTATTCTACAAAGAAGCCCGGACCAACACGAGGAAAGCCCGTAGTTATGATTAGTCAGGCCATTAAGCGGTTAAGTCGGAGACCAACAGCAAACACGTTTTTTTCATTAATGATATTAATAATTTGCATTATAGCCACTTGAACAAAATAACAAAAAACAAAAAG
>NJDC01000115.1:534650-560309 GCA_002245475.1 Calephelis virginiensis
TTACATTATATGTATAGGCTGAGATTAGTACCGCCATGTTAGCCGAGGGGTTAACATAAACACGTCTAAAGCTGCTGAGCGCCTATGAGGCTCGGGTTCGAATCCCGACAGGGCATATAACTGTAGTTTTTTTCACAACTTTTTTAATCTATTTTATGTATTATTAGATACTTACTAAAAATTAATTATTTGTGTTAAAAAATATTTTGTTAATTTTTTTTAAAGATATTTAAATTGTATTAATATTATTATAAATCTGAATATTCACATTTCGCGTGCTCATCGCATCACTAATCAATTCCTCAATCCATATAAACTGTAAAAAAACTATTAAAGTCAAGCAATATAAAGTTCGCCAGATCGGCTAGTTCACAATAAAAATTAAGGAATCATCATAAAGGGAACAGCGCCATCTAATAAATTTACATTGCTATTACACGGATGTAAGGTTCAGATCAGACGTATAATTTGTAAAAACCGTCGTTATAAGAAAATTTGATACCCATAGTGACATCTGTTGTCTTAGAAAGGAGTTACTTATTGAATTACACAATGACATAGGACATTGTAGGTCTATTATATATATTGTCTTTGATTATACAGTCAAGCGCGGAACGTTCATGAATTTATTTTGATATTTATAACTTATTTTCAAGACATTCACGTGCCGCAAGTAAGAAGTCGGCGGGTCGCGGGTTGCCAACCGCTGAATCATAAGCGAATCGCCGAAATATATGTACGCTCGTAACTTCCGAACGATTGACGGATTTGCCTAATTTTGGTTTTAAAGGATTTGTGGAAGTTCGGGAAAAATTTATTATATCAGAAAATCGGAAAAACTGTCTGTTTTTTTCAAAGAAGCTTAACACTTGGAACAAAGTTCGCCGAGACATCTAGTGAAAAATATATTGACTGTGGCTTTAGCTATTTACCTTATACAACAACTTGAGACGTAGCATATTCGCCAAAATAATTCGGCCTGTCAGATACATATCACGTCTGGCTCCATTCTCCACGACATTAACATATAGATATGTGCCCCTTCCAATATTGTTGTTCAATGTATTACCGTCTTCCAGTCTCACTCGAGAACTGCCTTCTTTGAATGTTACGCCTTCAAAAGGAACAAGAATAAAATAAAACGATTAACCTCTTTTCCCACCGTCGAAGTTAACAGGAATACTCCAATTAGCAAACAATATGAAATTAAATACAAATAATGAAATTTGTAAAATTTGGGACACAATCAGATATTTTTTCTAACAAGTAAAAGTTAATTTACAATGACCTTAACTTGTTTTAATTGTCAAACTAAGTGATACTCACTATTCGACCAGTGCCAATCAGCTGACGGACTCACAATCGAAAACCGTAATTTTTTCTTTGCTGCCGGAGAATGCCATCTACAATAATTTTCATATTTTATTATAGAACTATAATGAATATTTTATATAGAGCAGAAGGTCATACAGGAAAAAATACATGTCACAAAAACACATGTAATAACTGAAGTCATAATGAGACAGGGGCAGCACTGACGTCATGGTAGTTGTTTTTTTATATGAGCTATCAGCGAATAAGCACACGGGTCTTCTGATAGTAAAACACATCCACTACTTCGCAACGCTATTGAAGTTATAGATGTGTCGCTGTTTACATAGTCCAGTAAAAAGCTAAATGAAACCATGATCTGACCAGTTTTGCCGCAATGACTAAAAATGTATTCATTAATACTTAAATAATGATACGAAAGAAATTTTTATTTTAATTAAGGGGAAAGGGATGAAAAAAATAAAAAAAGGGTTGAAAAGTGTCTTTTTAAAATAACTTAATAACGGTAGGAAATAGAAAAAAAAGTTTAAAGTAAAAGTTGTAGAGAAAAAAGTTCTACACAAAAAAGTTCCCCTTCATTTTTTGTTATCTGCTTTAGTTTAGCTGCAAAAAATAAAAATTAAATTTGCTTTGTAATTAGTTATAAAAATTTACCAGAATTATTAAACATATGTAGTAGTGTTAGTACCTACTTATGTGATGCGCGCGCTGCGTGGTACAGGGTCGTAATAATTCTGGTAAGTTTTTATAACTAATTACAAAGCAAATTTAACTTTTATTTTTTGCAGTTAAACTAAAGCTGATAACAAAAAAATGAAGAGGAACTTTTTTGTGTAGAATTTTTTCTCTACAACTTTTACCTGAAACTTTTTTTTCTATTTCCTACCGCTATTAAGTTATTTTAAAAAAAGGCATTTTTCAACCCTATTTTATTTTTTCACCCCTTTCCCCTTAATTAAAATCAAAATTTCTTTCATAATATCATTATTTAAGTATTAATGAACACATTTTTACTCATTGCGCCAAAACTGGTCAGATCATGGTTTCATTTAACTTTTTACTGGACTAACAGGCAGAAATGTTAGGCCAATCGTGAAGGTCTACCAGCTGTCCTACCCTCCAGCCCGGATCATGGCGGCAGGAACAGGTAAGGCAGTGCCCGGGTAAGTTGCTGCACACCACTCTACCACCAGTGGTCTTGTAAATAACGACTTATTTAACCTGTGCTCGCCTTTTACAGGCATAGAGGCAGATTGTCTATACTAATAACACTACTAAGCGGACTAAAAAGGGGAAAGTTAAATTGTCGCAAAAATCTATACTTAAATAAAAATATAATGATACCATATTATATATCCAACAATCAAATATGCTGGATACATAATAACGACTTCTGGTAAGTCCAATCCACTCACTACGCATCATCTTTTCTGTTTAGTCACGCTCATTAATCACCTTACTTTGATTTATTCTGATCATAAGCTTACACTTACTTACACTTCTTTAAATAAGACTAATACAAATGTCTTACTGTTGACATCATTATTTTATGTTCTATTTTAGATTGCTTTTCTCGTCGTTTATTATTAATTTCGATTGATTATTCTTACCGATAAGCAAGACTAGCACCGGATCCGAGAGGCACAACTTCATCAGTTCCTTCTTGTCCTATCCGCAGGGCTGTAGCACAACTATTGTGCACCCACAATGACACGCGTCCTTCTAAAATCGTCGCTGTGTCCACTTTTTCATCTTCAAAAACCAATTGAGAATTGTCAATATCTGTTGTTTGTGGTGGTGCTACGTTGGAATTCTGCAAACCAATAATGACAATATCAAATGAACCGTTACGTACTTCACTTATTAAAGACTAAAAGACAAAACTGAGATTTACAGTATGTTTGTCACCTAGTCAGTATTTCCTTTCCATCGTCAATAATATGGTTTTTGCTACCGACCCCTTGGTCCAATATCATTTCGATTTATGTAAACCATTACATTTAAGTACTCATCTCACTTATATATTATTGTTTTCTCTGATATAAAATTTTCTCAATAATTTAAGATCTTATTGTGAAAATTTTTACAGATATTTTATAATAAGTGTGTTTATTAAGAAGTAATGGTGAAAAAATAGTAATATTAAAATAAACTAGCTGACTCAGTACCGCTTTTAAGTTTTCGAACCCCCAGGACTTACATTAAAAAAGATAAAAGAATAAATTTAATAAACAGCTTGCCCTTGTCGGGAATCGCACCCGAGCCTCGCGTTTGGTCGATGTAGTTATGCGTGTACATTAGCCACACGACCAACGAGGCGGTCAAACATTCTTATTTAGTTATACATATTAAACTTCAACCGTATCGCTTCAGCAGTTGAGAAGGAGTTAGATAACAAACACAAATATATAAGAATTAGATTATTTGTTCCCGCTTACGTAATTAGTTAGATTTAGGTGGGCTCTGACATGATGACATATGACTGCTTAACACATATACTATATAATAGCATTGATATGTATTGTTTATATGTACTGTTAAGTGTATGTTTACGTATGTATCTTTAAATACTGTAATATACTATTATCAAATGATAGTACTATGAACACTTCATTTGTAATAAGAATACCGAAATTTTACTCAAAAAAAATCTTTAATCAGGCCATATCCATTGGTTTTAAATTTTAGATTTGTTTTAAAAATACTGTGGATTATGTTGCATCTACAAAACAAAATAATTATTTGCAAATGCTTCCAAGCCACAGACAACAGCTACAAATAGTATTATTAATAATTAGTACGTTTAAGAGAATATACATTAACATGATGAAAAAGTTAATGTGTATTAAATGAATATAATAATAACCTTTTCGTAGGAATTCTTCCAGTCAACTAGTAAAGACCGTAGCGTATTAACTCGTGGCACATGCAAGTTCAAACGTACATCTCCTGCTCTCAAACGCAGCCGCTTCTGGCCGGTTGTTGTCATCGTGCCTTGTACCCGGAACTCCTCCACGAATTGTTGCATCGTACCGGTCGCGCAATCGAAGATATCACTTCTACAATAAGCATTTTCAAAATATCTAGATTAGCCAGATTTTGCAACTGAATTAAACATAGCTCTAATTAAAGTGTTGAGCTAAGGTTTGCTATGCTCCTTAAATTTTAGATTGGATGAGTTCAGAAAAGTTTACTAAGTGTAAAATTATATAATATATATCAAAAACTAGTAGATCCCTAAGCCTGTTCAATGAGTTCCTATAGATTACGTTCAGTGATTAGCTTATGGTCTGAAAATTTCGTTATCTTAGTTACCAGTAGAGGCGCTGTTCAAAGTTTTCATACATATAATATACGGAGACGCTACGAGTATAGCGACGTACCACATGGTAAAACTCTGCTTCCAAAAATCTGCTGTAGTATAAAGAAATATACTCACGACAAATTAGTATCAAACACCAATCTTGAAGAAGCTCCTGACAGTAAATGCGCGGCTGTATCTCTCATACGAAACGTTAATACTCTATGGCTGCGCATCAATGGCCGAGACACGTAGTAGCCCTCTAAAGACTTGGCTTGTCTGAAATATTAGCAATAATGAGACCTACAATAAAATATGATTCTTTTTCAGAGAAGATGAAGAGTATGATCAATCCATAGATATATTTTATAAAGAGTAGGCAATCGAGTAAGGAAGTCGATGGAAGGTAAGACATCCGCAATAAAAGGGGTCACATAGATGCGTTGTCAACCTTTCAGAAACGGAACACAATTTTCTGGAAGGTTCATAAGTCGTTAAGTCGTCGTCAGTTTAAGAATACCGGTGTTAGCAACTAGTTTTGCTAAGGTATGATGGTATTTATAATAGTGTATATGAATATACGTTTTCGGAAGAGAACGTTATAGGATCGATATACATTGAAGTAGTTGTCATTAAAGTCTGACGAGATTTGCGATAATGAAACTCAGCTGGCGAAATTAAAATAAACGATTTATCGTTTATTTATAATTTTAATATTAATAAAACAACTGCTACTAATAAAATAAGAAAAAAAAATATTCCGCTTAAGGTGAAGTATTTTAAAAATGTTTCAAGTCCGAAACCTTTAGAAAAATTAAGAAAATGACCATATTTTAAATAGCTTATAATAGACGAGATTTACTTGTCTCAATATAATGTTTAAAACATCCGCGGTAAAAATCTACATGCGCATGGCAACCCTGATGAAGGCATAGCCATTAATATTTAACAATTAGAACAAAATAAAACTTAATAATCACTTACTTAGAAATATCAGGCTTTACATTATGGGCATGTATTTCTAGAGAAGCCAGATGTAAAGCGAGATGAGCTCTGGCAAACAGCCGAGGGGCAAAGTATGAGTCGACACGCAAAACACCCGACAACTGCTCAGCTGTCACGTCACAGAACTTTTTGTAGTAGTCACTCTCGGGCGGTAGTTCTGCGGACTGTAAATTATTATATTACACTGAATGTATGTATGAATGAATTAACAAACTTTATTATGCACCAAAAGTCATAATAAAAGATCTTATCACACCTATAGTATAACAATATTTAATATATAAGGCCGCCCCGAGGCTTCAGAATAACGTTTATTTAAAATTTATAAAACAAAGATATAATATTTTAATTTTTTTTCTATTATTAGGTGGCGTAAAATAAGCCTTTATTTTGCTAATTCCGCGTAAGTAGTGTAACTGTTGTGGGCTGAAGCATTCTCAGGAAAGGTGTCGAGGCGAAACGTACGTCGAGTGCGATTTGATATTCTCTGTGGTGAGTTATTCGACAAAGTTGGCTAAGGACCTGACAAGTGTTTTTGTTTCCCGTATTCGGACTCTATTTGTGAACTGGTCGCGGAAGTGGGAGGTGGGAACATTAGTTAGGCTTGTCACATTCTGTGTTATTTGGAGGATTATTTGCCACAACAGTTACACTACTTACACGGAATTAACAAAATAAAGGCTTATTTTACATCTGTTATAATGGATTTCCGCAAAGTAACGCCTGATTCAATAAAGTATTATTAGGTGGTAAAGTGCAGAGCAGCAGCCCGCCTGGATTGATCGCCAGTCTCGTAATCCGTGCCGGTTGAGTGACTATCCTACTCGGCGGCCCATCTCATACATTTCCATATTACTTTGTGTACCATTTATCATGTCTATAGGCGACCGATGTCTCTTACTCAAGAAAGCCGCCTGTTTATTCGTCGTCTTGTATACAATTCAAAATAAAATGTAAGTACGCTACTTTAATCGTGCTTTTTTTTACCAAAGGATCCAGTCGAGGCATGAACTTCTTAGCGTCGAACTCGAAAGGATGATTTGCTTGTTCGCTAATAGAACAGGCGCGAACTCGCCACATTGTCGCGAAGATTGTATCTAATGGAATGAAAACAAGACGTTATTAAAAACAAAACACTTAAGTTGCTGGTGTTGCAAAAGGGTTTTGTTAGGTTTAAATATTTTATTACCAAATAAAACATTTGCCATATACCACATGCACGTGGCAGCCATTTCAATCAGCAGCTTCAACAATCAGAGCTACTAATTCATTCAATACCTTAAAGCTATACATTTCTTTTCTTTAACATAATTATATTTTCAAAGCATTAACTATTTGCTGTTTTAGATACAATACATATAGATTTTGTCATGGTTATTAAAAATTTTTGCTTCATATACAAATTTAACTAAATGTCAAAATGAAAATCCAAGCCTCGTGTTTAAGCCTTATTTGGGTTAAGTTTTGTTTACAAATTTGATATTAATTGAATCACAAACATTCTTCTTTCTAAATTTTTTTATTTATTTTAAAGTGAAAAAACTTCAAGTCAAAGGTCAAGCTTATTTAGTAAGTGATTTTACCAGGTATGTTACATACCATTGGGTGAAATATTCAATTGCAGTTCACGTGGTTCAGTAGCAGGAAGTCGAAAATATGTATGCGGCTCCCACCTGGACAGCAATGGCGAATACAGCTCCAATGCGCAATCAATTTCTTCATCCTAAAAATATAAAACCACTACTGTTTATGCAAGAATTATCGAGCACATTTACAACTTTCAAATTTACTATTTACGTTTTACTGTTTTTACAATACAATCAGATATACAAGCATCAAAAATGTTATAAAAAAATCATGAATTAAATAAAAACAAATTGTCTTAATTTTTGCATATTTCATTACGTAATCATAGTTATGTGTTGCCCAATTTCAACAACGTGTCTAGTGTGAGCGATAGGCTTAGTTTGGTATTAAAGTTTTTTTCTCAATTTATTGACAAATTACGGTTGCCTGGGTATCAAATTAAAGTATCTTCACGCCTGTATCACAAAAGGAAAAAGGCAGAGCTACAACCGGTAGCAGAAAGTACTTTTAATAGTTCCACGATCTACGGAGAAATGACCTATCGTTAACCGGGCACTAATCCAATCTCTGGTAACTTTGTTCTTATTTCTAATGAACCTAATTGAAAAAAAAAATTTTAAATTGCCAAAACCGGACCACTAAAGACCACATAGGAGATTAAGTGCTAGTCTATGTTGGCCACATATGAGTTCGGCAACTGTCGCATGTTGACACTCGAAATGCTCTTGGTTTAAAAAAAATGCTGTCATATTGTAAGTCTGCTCGGTCTCGAACTCGGACAACTTATAAACATGTTGAACAAAAATCCGAAGAAATTTATTGAAATGTAACAGGTAACTGGACGTCTAATTACATCTATAATATATAACACTCTTAACGTGGGCATGAAACTGATCGTAAAATACTCACGTGACCAGGGATCGGGAAAGCTACGAGCCGTATAATCGCTCTAGGGTGAGGATATCGCCATGATACTGTACTTCCATATAAGGTAACTTGATATGCCATTGGTAACTGTCCACCGGATAGTATTTTAAATGCGCCACTCCTGTACAAGATAATTTCATTTTTTTTATCTACGTAATTGAATCGTGTGAATTTAAAATATCACAGGTCATTCAAAAAATGTAGCATACGTGTTGTATTAAAATCACATGATTTAATTGCAGCCTGCTTGTTTAAAATATAAAAAATGTAAAAAAAAAACATTTTTTATATTTCTTCGAACAGATTTGGTTAAATTGTATTATGTATAGGTACATGTTATGTCAGTTATAAGAATCGACACATCTTGAAAAATTAAAACAAAGCAAATTCAAATTAAAATGTTAATTAAAATAAATACGTGTAAATATAAATAAAAATAAAGCAAATTTGAACAAAATTCATTTATTTGATTTTATTATTTAAAAAAAATACCTCAAGTCGTCTTTATAATAATGATCGGCTGATTCGTTAGCTTTGTGAGCAGCTTTGACTTTGTCCGAAGAAGGTATAGTTATTAATTCTGACAACACATTTGCTGAATCCGATGATGCAGTAGACTGGGTTTCTGATATATCCTAAAATATTCGTATCTATTATGATATATTTTCCAAGGGTTATCTTTTCACTTACATTAAGCAATAATAAACAATTTTGTGTTTCTGATAATATGGCCTCATGTAAACGAAGTTTATCATAAAAACCAAATAATTTTGGCATAAACGAACTAAAAGACAATTGTAAAGGAGCATTAACCTTCAAAAAGAGCTTATCACACTTACTTCATCAGTCTCGAGTAGTTGTTTTAGGGATTCCTTAATGCGTGCGACAATGCTAAGGTCAATCGGGCGCAGATCAAATGTTGCTCTATCTAAGTCAACGCCAATGCGTATTATTGGTTGGCGAGCCAACGTTTCGCTTTCAGTTCGTCTCCAAGAATCCCAAGTAGCTTCACATATCACTCTGAAAGTGAATTTTGAAATTGAAATACTCAAATCTTCGATTGAAAGACGAACTGTATAAAACGTTAAATAACACATATGTTAAACCGGAACCGATTTTATACTAGATGATTTGAGGTGTTATAAGTTAGACCTGTGTGTGTAAAAACTTTTGTACTGTTTCTTTATAATAAAAATATTTAAAATATTTTATAAACCTCCCTCTTTATTCACTTTATCTTTTTAAACAAACGCTTCAAAAACTTTAGTTTTAAAGATTTAAGCATACAAAGTTACATAGGGACAGAGGAAGCGAGTTTGTTTTATACTATATAGTGACTTATTTACATAAATCATACGAATTAGAGATTTTAGCGATGGAAGTAGCTCTGTTACACAATACACATATTACATATTTTACACGTAATATACTAGACGTATCAATTTTTGGCAGTCCTAACATATGCATACCAAGATTACATATTGATGTTAAATAAAACATATTACAGTATAAAAGTTGTTACCCCGCCATCATTGGTTGCAGAACAACATGTCTTCTGTCAGTGGGCGGCCCCGCAGATATCAGTAGTGAGGTAAGTAATAGTCGTCCAATTATTTTGTCTGGTCTCGCTCCAACTGCTGTCTGTATCTTCAGCGAGTCCCACCCAAGCGCTCCCTCGTTACTTCTCATACCAATTTGATTTGTTTGCATGGTTATACTTTCAATGGCATTTCTCACTGTTAGAAATTAACTTATTTATCAATTACCTGACCCGGCAAACATTATCCTGCCATACGCAGTATATCACCTATGATATGCACTTTAAAACTATTTCATATGAAAATTATGGGGGGCCGTTTAAGAGGAATGCACCAATTACGTTGTAATACCTATACTATACTTGTAAATTATTTTTCCCATTTTCAATAAGTATAGCAGGTGCTTCTGTTTCGTAAATTATAAACCACTGGTGTCAGAAAGGTGTAAAAATACTTTCCCAAGTAGGGAGCCACAGTCTTACATATTTCTGCCCTGATGACAAAGTTTGTCGCTGTAGTACTCCGGGGCCCGGAAGATAGATTGGCTCGTATACTGACACTTTTGACCTAACACTACAGGAATATAACGTTTATGGCGCCATGCGCCCCGGGTTAGTTCTTACCATCAATAGAGTGCGTGTTGTGCTCATCAATTAAAATATATTTAAATGACCGAAATTGCAAAATTTACAAAATATTGAAAATAGAAATATACTCACCCATAAAGCTTCTAGCATTATAAAGAAACGGATTCTTCCTTTCGTTGACTACACTGCGAATTTCATCGCGCTTGACGAACTGCTTTTTTACCTGAGAACAAAAAAAAAAACAAATTTTTCTTTCTAGTTTAAATTTACATACTAATGACGATATTAGAAAAAATACTAATATTTACCAAGTCTAAGGTGCCTCTTAATCGCTGCAGTCTATCCATTGAAACCTCAAAAAGAATAGGCCTGTCAATGTCTAACTGAACAGACCCACGCGAATTTGTTGTGCCAGTGGCGTGTCCGCCTGTAAATAATGTGTCTTATTTATACTATAAATAAGAATGATTATATAGTGTGTTTGCACTGAAGAGGCTCCGAAACTAATAGGCCGATTAAAAAAAAACTTACGAATGGAATCCTACAATAGCCCTGACAAACATAAGCTATATTTACTTACATACCATACCATACGTACATCTTTACGCCAAGTTTTTGGGCCGCGAGTATGGAGTGCCAAATGTCATGATTCTTGTAGACTATTTCTGTCTAGCTTTCTTTACATTCATGACGAAAGATTACTAAAAAAAAACGAATGTGCGCTTGACCTTTGGGAAGCCAGGACGTGCAGCTAGTACTATATAAATTGCAAAATATTTTTAACCACAACAATTATATCATAACCCAATAAACGTTAGAATGATGATAACGATACGATTAAATTGTATAGTGGTTAACTTTTAAATAAACTAGTAAACATTGGCTCGGGCGGCAAAATTAAAGTTACAATGTCAAAAAAAAGACGTGTTTTTAATTTTCAAAATCAAATGTGCAACAGATTGTACTATCAATTTCTTAATTATTTTTTATAGCTTGTTCTGCGTATGTTATAAGTTTACCTCTATGCACTAGTATGCTGAATTGCTACCACAATCAAATAATTTACTTTGTGTGTTATTTAGATTAGTTTAATTTAGCCAGAGAGTTTTATTTATGCCCATTAAACACTTTACTGGTTGAAGTTCGATCACAGTTTAATTATATAGTAATATAATTATTACTAGTAGTATTTAGTAGTAGTAATTATATATTGCCATTTAGTGCCATTGCCAATTGTGATTGCCATTTAGTTAAACTATAGACAAATAATTCTATCTTCTCAGTATGGAAACACAGCACAAAAATGGAAAAATATTTGTTGTGTGGCGTAATTGTGTGTGAGTGTGTGTGTGTTAAGAGTCAGTGACGTGTGTACGTACGCTAGGTATCACAAATTGTATTAACTTTCCACACTCCTTCAGTTTTGAAAACAGTAGTTTTTTTAACATTTATGTAGGTAACGCTAAAACGTATCTGTTTATTGTTTATTCTTCTTTCACACTGCAACGGTGCGATGTGGGGGTCCAATTTTTGTGTATGGAGATAGGGGGCTAGAGATAATAACATATGCTACTTTTATCCCGACATCAAAATGTGTTTCCGTGGGAATTGTAAGTAATTTAAAACGTAAGAAAAGTCTTGTTAAAGAAAGAAAAAAATATCACCTTAATCAGTATTATACAGAACTGCGTAGCGGTAGGACATAACTACCGACGTAATTGGTAGAAAAGGAATTAAAATTTCGACACAGGAATCTTCGGTAGCTTAAATGGTTAGGGCATTCGTTAGCGAGAGACAACAAGGTGAAGCTTCAAATCCTGTCTGAAGTAAAATTTTATTGCCTCTTATTTTCATTACACTTACACATTACTTCATTACACTTTGTGAAAATTTGTCCTCCTATGTAAAAATATCTAGTTAATAAATAAGCAATAAAATACTTCATATTATCATACCTGGAGATAGTTCAATCTGGACGGTAGCTAAAGCAGGTGGTATATCAGTCACAGGGTCCGCTGAACCGCGCCCTGTGCTCATAAGTGATGCACTCCAGTGGTCGCTACTTTTACTACCTCCAAGACCTATCCAAGCGTCAAACAGTGACACCTAAAATAAAATGACGGGCTCAGAGGTTGTTAAAGCAGTACACTGTAGCATAAGCAGCGGGTTGTCTCCAAACATTTCTTTAAATTTATATAACCACATTAACAGTAGTATCCTTCTCAACAATCACTTACTTGCAAGCTTTTCTGATTTCTTCTCTTCCAAAAGTACAGGTTTGGTTGTTGTAACGTGATGTGGAGTAACGGCAAATAACCTTCGCATTTTGCTGCTAATGGTAACGTGTTCTGCAATCATTTAATTCATATATATATATATGTTACGAGTATATAGGATAATAAATAATAGTTGTTTATACATTTAACAAAAACCATTTTATTTTTCTCTCATAAATTGTTTAACAGAACCAATACTCTTAAACTTAACCTAATAGTTAAATCTTAAACTTAACCTGCACTAGGCTATTAACTAATTACCAGTTTGTTTGTTAACTAATTACCAGGAACTTTATATTATTACAGTTGATTCTGAAGAAATGGATAGGTTTTTGTAACAGCTACATTCGACGAAATATTCTACTTCTTATATTATTGTGCTAATAAATAAATAGAAGCTGATCTATTTTGAAACTTAAAAGTGAAACAGTTATACTTACTGTAACCTCTAGTTTAAAATTGCCAACGTCAGCTTTTCGGACGGTTTCCGTTAGACTCCTGCTTGCTGTGGCAGAGGACTGAAGGGCATCTTTCTTTTCTTCTTTAATTTCGTTTACAATAATCTGTAATTCAGATATTACGAATGTTATTGATTGTTATATAATAGTTTTATACATTGTTTAATTGTCTCGTTGGTCGAGTGGTAAACACTTAACTTTTTTATGACAAAGGACGGCGAAGAAGCACGCGGCTTCCCTTGATACTAAGAGATAACCGGACTCTATGTATATACGAAAGTATAACCAAAGTATAGTAGTAAGTATCTGGCCCGGATCGGTTTCAGTACTTACGTATTTCTAATTTAATGTAGAATCGGTTATTATATATAAATACACTATAATGTCATGTAAAAAAAACTAGAATAAATATTTTTCACAAATTAAGTGTTAATTGGCATTATTAAAGATGAGGGATGAAGATGCTGCAGGTATTAAAATATGAACATATTTTTATGAAAAATGCTCATCGATTGATAAAATTACCTTAATATGGGGTACTTCAGGCTGCTCAGTCGGACAAGTCTGCACCTTAAGAGCGGCAGCACTGTCAGGTGGCGGTCGCAGCTTCATTAATTCCGGAGAGCCGTCGTCCGATGCATAAAGCGATAAATCTATCACTCCCATCGTAACGAACACTTCCAAATAATCTGATGATTTCGGTCTACTACAAATACCACAATTATAATTTATTAGGTTCTAGATAGTGGGTGTTAATAGTTAGTAAATCAGTTCTGAATTGGAGCAGCATCTGAAATCAAGAATTGGCAGCGCACTGTCCAATAGGAATGTCTCGAACTGATGATGCGTTTCGAGTTACCCATGTCTAATGGGTGTCGTACAGTACTCATTGAAAAAGTAAGCGAAGATATAGGAATGGATATTGCATCACTGACAAGAAAAATGACTTTCCAAATACAAGAAGGTAGTTTAGGGAGTACGGATATGTTGACTTCATCTGTCACTTGTGGAATAATCTAATAACTTAGAATACTGGACTGTATAACTAATATAGTTTGGTAGAATATAAGATAAGATCCTGAAAAGACTTTCTCGAAATAATACCATCGCCTTACTTTTTCTTCACGCTACAAAATCATATTTTACTAGAAACTTCTAAAAGGATTTCACTAAAATTCAAAATTGCTTAGACAAGAGGCTGACATTCTCGCCTTAGTATAGCGGTCTGTATTTTTTATTATTTATTTTATAAGACCTGTAATTATAGGTAATGTTCCCTCAGAAGGTCAATTTGATTGTTTGATTTCCCATACTTTAAAAAATATTTTAAGTACAGTAAAATTGCAATAAAGGCGACTCCAATAATTTTATTATCATATCGCGATTTAACAATTATTTTATCCAAAGATAGATCATGGTTCCGAGGTTTGCCCATATAAAGTTATGATTATACTTAGTAGTTAAAAATTTATGCATTACTAAATATAACTTAAAAATAACTAGCAGTATAATGGTGGCAGTATAGTCGTCCTATACTGCCACCATTATACTGCTAGTTATTATCCTTGGAATTATGAATATCTTTCATAAACAGAAGCATAACAATCAGTTCGATATTGGGCGAGTGATAGCGTAACAAACGTAAAAGAAATAAAAAAAATTGTCAAATTGAGAACCTTTTATTTTTAGAATTGGCTAAAAGACATACAACTTGAACTAAAAAAAATAACTACCCGTCGCGATATGATAGTATGATTGAGTGCATTTTGCGTATATTAAGAGAAGAATCATATTAATCGTTACGTAAATATTGAATTTGAAAAAAATACCGAAGAAAACAGACATAAAAGACTCACATGTTTTCGGCAATGACGATAGAGACACTTTTCTTCGGCATCAGTGGATCCATGCCTTTTAATTTGTAAGTGGACGTGGACGTAACAGTCTCCACGCCGGAGTCGCCTAAGTAAAGACGACTCATATCTACCACAGTCTTGGAAGGCTCTAAAAAAAGGAATTTACTACAGCTGTCGTCTGCGGTTTCATTTGCCTATTGAAATTATGAGCTGTCCCATCTCTCATCTAGCTTTCTCGACACAAAAGGAGGCTAAGTACCTTCTGCTAATCTTGAGTGCTCTGGTTGTACCTCTACCTTTCTCTTTGGGATTGCTTTTTCCTATAAGAACCGGGTGAGAATAAAGGATAACAAATAACACACGAGCCCCGGTTTTTAAAAATTTTCATAACCTATCGATTTCCGTTATATTAATAATTCTGTTAATATATGTTCCGTTATGGAAGGTAATAGGTAAATAATGTAATGGAACATGACAACGTCGAAGTCTTTCCCTGGTTCAAATACTACCTTCATACCAAGTTCAGGTTTTGTGTGGTTGACTAACAAACATATATGCAAATATCTAAACACTCTCACAAATATTCGAACCGTTGCATTATAAAGAATAAATCGAAGGTAAATTGATTTTGAACATTGTTTCAAACATCTTCATTGTTCGTAATAAACATTACAAGTATTCAAACAATTAACATAACTTAAGATCAGTCAAATTGCAAAAAACCGACTTCAGTATCAATAAGTAAATCATCTAGTTAAAAAAAAATAAGTATTTTCCTCGATATTTTTGAGTTTTCATCATCAGATCCACACTTGGTAGCAATGGGACCACCTTGGAAGTACGCTTTTCAGAAAAAAAATACATACGTCATACATAATGGAGTCAAACAGATAACTTCCTCTTTTTTTAAAGTCGGTCAATAATAGTTCATGTTTCGTCTGTATTCATTACAGTCATCAAGTAACAAGCTTCAGACTCATCTGCATTAACTTCAAAGCACATGAAATACCCAAGGTATCACCTTCTTTCGCAATCATTAGCAATTAAACAATTGATAATACACGCCAGTCACGTATAAGTCCAATATTTCATAACTTACCTTACGTTGCTAGTTACGTTCTTTTTGTTTTGCAGTACAAATGAAAATTTAGGTTAGCTATTAGTCGACTAGTTAAAAATAACAAGTTGAACGTTTTGTTTATTATCACATCCTAGGTTAATTGAAAAGTAGGTCAATTTAAAAGATGTAAAAGCAAATCGTTCAGTAAAATCTCACCTTCAGTAAACACGTATTCACTATCAGTCGATGAGGATTCTGAGCTTTCCGAGTTTGAGAGTAATGTCAGATAAGGACACACAATTTCTTCATCCATTAAGAAACTGCTCGCGCTATAAAAATACAAACTTAACATGTTTTACTTAAGTTTCCAAAACTTAGTTTTCGAAAATTATCATAAGAGCTGTAATATTTTATATACTTTACAATTCTTATGTATTTTTAAAAGACTAACAATTTGAATCAATAGATAGAGTATGTTTTTTTTAAATTAATGTATGTATAGATTACATCTGATTAATAAATGCAGTTTATTAATAATTGGTTAATTATTTGAACAGACAGGGGCCCCTTGACGACAATAAGTACAGAAAGCAGCCATAATACGTTTCATATCGACTAACATTCATTCTCAAAACCAGTATTGAAGATTGTCTGTATGCACGCAACGACAACAAGACCGAAAATAAAGCAGTTCATCTCAAGACTCACTAAAATACAATACAAATATTCCTGCAAAAGTCACACAAATTGAATCTAACCCCAAAGTAAGCAAATTATATGCTTGAGTTATAGGTGTTAGCTGAACGATTGTAATACATGGAAATACTTAAATTGATACCAGAATATATTTAATAAACACCCAGACCCGGAAATGCAGACATCTAAATGTTCATCACACAAATGCCTGCCTCGCGATTGGTCGATTTAATTAGGCGTTTACGCTAGCCACTCGACCAACGAGGCGCTCAAATATTATGTGAATGTGAAAATAATGGACAAATATTATGTGAATGTTTGAAAAAGTGTAAACTTACCGTCGTCGAGTTGCAGTCGTAACGAGCGAGGACAATTTGTACGCGAGATCGAGCCTTTCTATACTAAGCTCTATCAAACAATCGGAAAGCATACTCAGGTCGACCGCAGGCCCGCATACTAAAGTATCGCCATTGTATGTAGCGGGCGCCAGGACACAACCTATATCAAGCCTGTAATAAATGTAAGAATATTAAATTGAAGCTAGTTTTTTTTATAATTTTAAAACGAAAATAAATATAATGGAAAATTCTTTCAGCCAGTAAAATCTATACTCATTTCACGTATCATTAATCAGATACAAGTGGAATTCGATTTAAAAGAGACAAACAAAACAAAAAATATGTATACCATTAGCTAACCCAATGTTCAACCAATGTTCAATGTTGTAAGTGACCACTTTGAATGGTTGGCAACGATACCGATAGTAGCCGGATTTGGTTCTATACCGTAGTGTGTATGAGACGAATATAGTATGGAATTATGTTGACAATATTTTTATTTTAACATATAAAATCAGTTCACCTGATACCGCTAGGAGCAATAAATATTTTACGTATCTTCATATTTTACATTTTAGAGAAGTAAATTCAATCTTAGTTATAACAAGTATATTTTGTGAAATCTTAGGTACATTCATAAAATACTTATAACACTTACGAATGTAGTATAGGAGTAATAATAGGCGACACAACAGGCTGACTCCACTTGAGGGCTGGGTTTTCACCGCCTGTACCTTTCGACATCGAATATTCTATGTCCTGTGAAATAACTTTTGACATGTTTTATCTGTTTCTACTTTCTTATTCATTCTCATTATTCAGAATAATAATAAAAAAACTGATAGAGATGAAAATAGAAACCTAGTGATTTTTTATTTTATATTACACATTTTATGTGTATACTAGCTGACCTAGCAGACGTTGGTAGTAATTTTGTTGCACAGTCTCTAAACTAATTTTAAGTTATCGCTATCTTCTTTAAACGAAAATTATAAAAAGAGACAAAACATTTTTAGTGTTGTCAGATTAATCTGTATACGACATTTCTATAGAAGTTTAATTTATCACTCGGAAAATGATGTTTAAAAACAGCACGATTTGAAATGTCCGGACTAATCTGACACATCTAAAATCTTCCATCTCGTTTGTTTTTGTTTCATTTGTAAAATACAGCATGCATCTAAAATAAGTTTAGTTTGTGAACAGCAGAATCACCACCGTTGTTCACCTTTTTTTTTACTAAAATCACCTTTTTTTCAATGTGATTTTAGTAAAAAAAACCCTTGTTGTGTAAATGTTGGCCGATTCTCGGACCTGCTCAATATGCTCACAAAATATGTACATCTAATGTATAAAATTCTCGTGTCACGGGGTTCGAACTTGAACTCCTCCGAAACGGCTTGACCGATACTCACGAAATTTTGTGAGCATATTCAGTAGATCTGAGAATCGGCCAACATCTATTTTTCATCTCCCTAAATGTTAAGGGTGGTCCACCCCTAATTTTTTTTGTAATTTTCAGACGTTTTTTTTTTGTTTTTATTTTTTTATGATTCGATTGGTCATCGCATCACGCCTGAACGATTGGACCAATTATGCTGGGAAAATAGGAACATTGCTTCACACACCTCTTGATTAACCAATTGGCAAAAACGCGCCGAACGTAATGCCAGGTCTTTGATGATCACCTCGTACTGTCGCCCGTCAGCACCGCTTGTCGCCCAACTACTCTCTGCTCCCGAATTCACCGTCCGTCTACGGAGTTACCATGAACAGTGATATCATTACACTACATCTAGTCTCGAGAGTCTTGTGATGTCAATTACCAAAGTTAAAATTAAGTAGAGGCCAGTAAATTAGAGAGATTCAGTAATATTTGTAAATGAAAACTTGTATTTGTTAGGAGTATAGCCTCCAGTAGTCAGCTTTATGGAGTGTACATTAACCTTGGCCAAAGAAACTGTAAAAACGTAGAGGCAAATGACAAACTCTAGAGAAGCTCTTTACGTAGATTCGTGTCAAGATTAAATTTACATTTCTATAATAATTCCAATTCGCCGTTTATTTAATTTTACAAGGTAATTCATGCAAATAAAAACACAATTAAATTCAATTTTACTAAACATATTATAATATTTAAAATTCTAATCAATCATATATATTTTGTAAGGAATGTCTCAGCAATATATATAAAAAGGGATCTTCACGGCCATATCCCCGAAATGGTAGGCAGAGGCACAACCAAGGCACCCTCGACTAGCCGAAAGTATGAAATAAAAGATGATGAAATAAAAGTTATTTTCTTAAAATCACTATGTTGTTTTAATTTAGACACAAACTACCATAATGGGTAGTTTGTGTCATTTATATCTTCTTGAACTGCAAACATTAGTAAAGTAATGACCTGATGACGCTAAAATTAGAGAAATGCGTTTTTGACTTAACAATCAGTATTTTTTAGTAAAAAAAAAACCTTTACTAAAATATGGACAACTTTTCATCTTAGGCTTCTAAGTACCTGGCAAGTCAATACTTTTAGTTTCTCAAAACAAAACAAAAAAACTTGATTCTATATATTTTTTAATTATAAGAACAATAATATTTTGTTTGCTTCTTGCCTATTCTGCTTATGTATCCATAACCATATGAAAAGGAAACGAAGACGTATAGTCATTTTCACTATCACGGTTATAAAAAACAAACGCACTTTATTTGTTTTTCTTTAGCTGTTCTATACCTATGTTACATAAATATCGATAATTTACCTGCAAATTGGATTCTCCGGATATGGTGTCACTGTGACTTTCCCAATCTAAAATAAAGCCAAATTGATAAAATTAGTGCTCTGGTGGACAATTACAATAGCATTAACCAATGAAATTCATTAAAGTAAGTTGTTTCTATAATACTAACAAACTTGGTAGCACACACAATGCTTATAATATTTAATTTTAATTTGATCTGATTATAGATATTAATTTTCTGTTTTAGTTAGGATTCTGAGACGAGATTGACGTCGCAATATAAAAATAAAAAAATTGCTCATATCAAAATAATAAATAATTGAAACATTAAATAGCGTTGCTATTATCGCTAAGCCATCAATATCTTCCAAGCAACCTCATAGTTTGAACACTTATGGTACGGAAATCACACTTAATCGTAATCTTATATCACATAGACTATACAAAGTTTCTTATGACGCGTTTTTATAAATAACGGTGTTATCAAAAACATAAAAAAATACCTATATGTACTTAACACTGATTAGAGTAAATTGTGAAAAAAAACGCTTTGAAAAAAATATAATCAAAATTTAACGGAACTTAAAAGTGCAAGAAACTGACTTTTGTCATTACATTGAGGTAGGAATTATTAAGTAAAGTTTAAAAACCGTTTGTCGGATCTCGATCAGATTAAATGACCTCTAAAACATGACCTGTCTTTAAGTCTTCATAAAGCATAAAAACCCGATTGGCCGAGTAATTGTAAAACGTACTTGATGATAATATAAATTAATAACCCCCGACAAAAGTTATACGTAATGTATCTAAGAACCAGCTCAATCATCACAGATTTCAAACAAAAAATCCGCATCGAAATCGGTTCATTCTTTAAGGAGTGATGATGCCAGAGACAGACACATATACACACACACTTACAGAGACACGTCAAACTTAAAACAAAAGATGTTTTCCTTCTGGGGTTAAAAACATATACATATAGTGGACTTGATAGCCTGATCCTTTTTAGAGGCGGTAAAAATTTATTAAATTTTGCATAACGATAATTAACGGCATATTCCTAAATATATTAAACATTATGAATATCTTACATTGAATATGATGGTATCATCTGTAGTATTATTCTTAATTTCGTCGGCTGCAAGTAGTAGCCGTAGGCCGCCTGCAGACAAGTAGCAGTAGGGCCACTGTCCGGCACTTGAGCTAAACAAATGTAAAGAAGTCAGTCTCTTCATCTCCGTATCCCACTCCATAAAAGTGTGTAGCCGAAGGTACTTTGGTCGTACAATGTAATAGGTGGCAAACCAATCAATCAAATATAAAATTCAAAGTTGGGTTTACATATTTCGGTATGTTACTGAGACGTATCTGTGTTTTTGAAGTGAAACTTCTTTAGAATCGTTGTGATTTCAAAACGAGTGCAACGGAAAAGCGACAGATAAGAGACACAAATACATATATATTCATCTCACTCTTTTGCAGGTAAGAGACACAGATATATATTCATCTCATTTTTTGTCGATTTACTGAAGATTCACTTCTATCGTGTGTGAATCGCACACACACCTTTTGTTTGTTGGTTTGACTGTTTGCCTTCTCAGCGAGGAAAAAATGTATTTCAAAGGTCACTTACTTACACTGATAATTGAAATCGTTAATGTACAGTACTTTTATTTGATTGAAGAAAAAGATTTTTCTACGATACAAGTTAACTTAGTAGTTTAATTGTTTACTAAAGTAAGCTTTGATGAAAAAGCACTAATACCTGTCTTCGTCTTTACTTCTGAGAGAGCAGAGAGACCGCGGTACCAGTTCGTACAGCCAGATAGTGATGTGTTTTATAATTAGCGGTTGTATAACAGCTTCTAATGGAGCAAGTGCTGCATAGATTTCCCACATGGTATTTATTTTCTAAAAAATACAAAACATAGGTTAGAAGTCATAATTTACAAAACAAAACAAAATAACTACAAACTGGAATTGAACCCATAATATAATATTCATCTCACGCTGATGACGCTATGCCATTAAAATGACTGAAGCTTCCTTATTACATAATCTAGTTGGCAGGGAAAGTCCCGTCAACATCAATCCAGCTGTTTCAGAGATAAGTCGAAATATTTTGGTGTATGCACCTCATACACACATTCATTTACGCAAGTTATATAAGCGGTTATTTTGATATTACAAACACGCGCTACAATTTTATTTATTTGTATGTATCGATGTACAGATTAATAATTGTTATAATTAATTATTGGTTACAGAAACCCCTTTGCAAAATAGGCCGTCTGCTTTCCTGCCAGCCAGCTAGTAAAAGGCGAGACAAGACTAAGTAGTAAATTTTCGCAGCGACTCGCCGGATTGGTTCAACCACTTTACCTATTCCTACCGCCATAACATCAGTGTTTGCCGTTGACGTTTTCGAAGGGCCGTTTCCCGGCCACCTTGGCCGGGAAACCTTCTTTTGGTCGAGGCCTAACAACCCGGTCTCAGGTTGACATCATTGTCACCTTTGGTGTCTCTAGGCGGCGTAAATTTCTTACCATCAAGAAATACGTCTGCTTGTTTGCCATCCAATATTATAAAACACAATAACTTATTGTAAGGAATTGATATTTATTTGTATACCATTAACACAATTACAATTGATTACAAACAAATATATTGCAAGATTCAGTTGTTCTATTAGAATAAAAATATGATCCATATAGTTGATATACTTACTGAGCTTTGTTCTAATATTTTTGGATTAAGTTCTTCTTTCCAACTGGCTGGTAAATTGGATATTCTGTTGGAAACGAATTCGATGGTAAATTGTTGCAATATGTTACATGAAAACTGACCAGTTACCCACTGTATGCAGTTCTGACACCCGCTCTTTTTTAAATCAACGGCTTTAAAGTCGTGGATCGTTTTAAATTCACATATCAAGGGGAAATTAATATCATACTTAATCAGCCAGAAGAGCCAATCAGCGCACTCCCCCGTCCCATGATTACTATGAAATATTGCGCTCTAAAGTAAATGTCTTAAGCGCCAAATCACTATTTTTGACACTATAAAAGTAATTTGAAAAAAAATATAAAAACTGAAACAGTTATCTTTTAGGTATAATACTTATCTATGTTTATGTTAAATCTGGTGTCGATATTTTCATAATTGAAGTAGACAGTTGGGTTTTGCTTCCAAAAAAGGGTTAATTTTTTGATTTCTTTCTATCGAACAAAGTGAAATGAATCGTGTTTTGGAAACACTAGTCATATAAAGCATATTAATGATAATCTTGTGTAATTTTGTCGCCAAGATCCATAATTGCTTTGTATGAAAAAAACAGTATATTGCTGACGTATTTTAGCATAGGGGCCATCCCTTAATGGAAAAGCTCTAAAATTAAGGAGAGTCTCATTTTAATTTTGTTTTTGTTAAAATTGTGTTTTTTAGTCGGGTGAGAAACATTTTTCACAAGTCAATTTACGATTATCTCAATGTTAAATTAAAGATATGTTAATTTTACTTGTTTCAAACACATAGCCAGTCAACGGTCCGCAGCCCATATCGGGTGTCTAAAAAAAGTCCGCTCAATGGTACCGAGCCGATTTGGACCTCGACTGCCGCGCTCCATTCTTAATTCCAGTTTGTTCAAGTATACTTCGTGTATCCAAACAATTTTTTTAGTCTGTAGCAGAATAAACAACGAATAAAAAAAAAGTTTGAAGACTGTCAACATTGTAAAAAAATTTTCGGATCGAGTTGAGTTGGCATGATTTATTCATCCGTTGCGCTTTTTTCGAGTATGTGGTCGGTTAGTGACTTGAAAACTAACACATTTTCACATCACTTTTTGTTAAGTGTTAAAATTATATTTTGGTAAGTGATAAACAATTATATAGAACACTACAAATCATTTAAATAGTTTTACATAAAATTTAGCGATATTTAAGTCGGTCATATATGTATGTATGTACTTGTGACGTAACGGCCCGTTCGATTTTAACTATTTCTAATTATATAATAAGTTATTCTTGTAAATAACATTTGTAATATGTTTATATGACATATCTACAGATAAAACATATAAGTTTTATGAGTGTCTTCCACTAAATACTCCATAATAAGAGATAATAAGAGATTAAATAGCACGTGACACTTTTTCGAACATGCAAGAATTTAATTCTATAGAGCTTATGTTGTAAAATATTTGCATGGACATTGTTGTTTTTGTAATTGCGTTCTGTTAAACTTTTAATGTTCTTTTGAATAAAGTATACAGAAGGTAAATAAAACACGTTTGTTTTTAATAAGAAATGTTTTTCTTGGGAAAATTGGGAAAAAACACGGAAAGTTTTTTCACATTTTGTTTGTTGCAAATGGTTTTGAGGTTAAACATATACATTTTTACGTTATTACGTAGCTTAATTCTCAAGGATTCTAAAATGTATACATTTATATGTTTTTAATACATAAATCGAATGAATTATTCGCCAATTTTATTTTGCTGCCATTTTTCGCCAAACGTCGTGGCTATCCGGCGGGAAAATCGCTTTTGCTTTTGGACTGTTGACTGGATAAGAGAGACTTTGTCTTATAAGACAATTGTTGCTAATAAAATACCTTACGTGTAACATCTTACTTGTATCTGACAACGAGTAATTTGTTTCCACTGAATTGAGAATGAAGAATGAAAAACCAAAAGGTGCATTTCATGTTAATATTCTCACATATTTCCAAGCAACTTTTAGTCTTTTTAACGCCCGACGCAAAAATTGTGGTGTTATAAGTTTGACGTGTCTCTCCGTCTGTGTGTCTGCCTGTGGCATCATAACTCTCTAACGGATGCAGTGATTTCAATTTAGTTTTTTTCGTATTAAAGGTAACTTAAGTGCGAGTGTTCTTAGACATTTTTAATGAAAATCAGTTAAGACGTATAAAAGTTGTGGGGAGTGAAAGCGGGGAGATTAACCGATTTTTTTATTTTTTTAAGGGAAACTAAGGTCTTGTGTCGGGTTTTTTTATTTTTTTAATTTAATTATCTTAAAAAGTTCATTTAAGGACCTTATGATGGTTAAAAATAAGCTAAATTAATATACATTTTCCATAATTACTGAGTAATTATTAATACAAATAATTAGTGATTATGCTAAAATTACTATGTTTAAATAGCTTAAACTATATAAGGTAAATAAGGGTTACTTACTGTGCTTGTGTGATAGTGACAGTTAAAAAATTGTTTTCTTCTTTGTCGTTTGAAGGTTCTCGAGCTTCTAGCACTCGACCTCCCATAACACCAGTGGTCCATTCATCGCTCCCAGATCTATCATAGTTATTTAATTTGTAAAAACAGTAAAAAAAATGTTTAGCGACTATAGTTGTGTGTACAGTAAGCAAACGAAATATAACCCTCTTACATCGACCATACATCCCAATAGCCGCCGTATATAAGGCAATACGATTCTGTCAACACAAGTGTTATTGTTCTAATATAGCTAGTCACTTAAAAAAATACGGACAGAATCGACCAGGATTGTGACCCGTAAACATTGTCGCGTTATTGTATAAGAAATAGAAAAAATAGAAATGACTGTTCAAACAGCCAGACTACAAATTACCGAAAAGATGGTATAACTTTCGACAGGTTAGTTAAAAATAATTTGATATTTATCGGAGTTCATCATATACTGGTCACTCATTGTTAGATGCGTGTTTATATCCCTTTCTTACGCAAGTGATTTTCAAGCTATCATTTTCGTTTGCATACAGCTAGTGATGTACTAATGTGCAAATCTATTTGAACGACATTTTTATTTATTTATCATGTTTGTACTTTATCGATAAAGTTAAACACCAATAATAATAAACGATAACAATCTTATACTGTGTACTTTTGAGTTGGCCTCTGTATTTTTTATTCTCTGTACTTCTTATTTATGTAAGAAGTCAGCGAACAAGCACCT
>NJDC01000115.1:560531-573220 GCA_002245475.1 Calephelis virginiensis
ATTAAGAGCTTCAATTGGGATGTCAAAAACATCCACCATACTCTCTGAATCTTACTCAAACAGATTACTATTTTTTTCGAAATTTGGATAACTTTTTGCAAAGGAAAAAAATCAACTTCGATGGGGCAGCAGGGCAAACCACCTCCAAAGATTTCATTGATTCCCATCCGAGTGGGATTTTTTTAGTGAAGGCTACCAACCAATGAACTACCAATGAGATTGCAAAAGTGTATACATAACAATGGTTTATACTTAAAATATTCGACTTAATTTGGCCAATTACATACGAGGGCCATTCAATAAAATTTTAGCCCAAGAAAAAATAAAGAAAATTTTGAGAAAGTAAAGATTTATTTTTCAACATAGTCTCCTTTCAATTCAATACACTTGGACCAGCGATGCTCCAACTTTTTTAACCCGTCAAAAAAATACGATTTCCCGAGGTCTTCAAAATAGGCCTCTGTGGCGGCGATGACCTCATCATTCGACCCAAATCTTTTGCCGGCGAGTGACTTTTTCAGATTTGGGAACAAGAAAAAGTCGCATGGAGCCAAGTCTAGAGAATACGGTAGATGGGGCAGCAATTCGTAGCGCAATTCGATCAATTTGGCCATGACAACAGCGGAGGTGTGAGCCGGCGCGTTGCCGTGGTGGAACAGCACTTTTTGTTTGCCAAATGGGGCCGTTTTTTTTTCAATTCAGCGTCGAATCTGCCCAATAAGTCAGAATAGTAGATCCCCGTGATTGTTTTACCCTTCTTGAGGTAATCGATATAAATTACACCTTGTGAGACCCAAAAAACACTGGCCATCACCTTTCCTGCCGATTGAACAGTCTTCGCCTTCTTTGGAGCACGTTCGCCGGGTAAAGTCCACTGTTTCGACTGTTCCTTGGTCTCTGGTGTGAAACTCCGCCGGGTTGCGTTGAAACAGCGCCAAACATGTCGCCGATGTGGTCTCACGGTTGCGCTTGTTGTCTGGTGTGAGCAAACGCGGCACCCATGCTCTGTCCCATCTGCGATGCCTACAGTCTCAGCTATCTCGTGAATCTTCAGTCGCCGGCCTGCCAACACGAGATCGTGGATTTTTTTTACGTTTTCTTCTGTAGTAGACGTTTTCGGTGCACCTGGGCGTGGCTCATCAAAAACCGAAGTGCGGCCACGAGCAAACTCGTTGAACCCATTTTTGACGGTCGCCATCGAAGGAGCATCCAGCATCCAAGCGCTCTTTGATTTCGCTGCGCGCTGATAGTTGTCCCTATTCCACTTATTCTCGTCCCTTTTAACCTCTTTTTGATTGCTAATCGCACCTGAGCCATTCACCCCAAAACAGCAAATTTTTAAATGTTTCACTAATTTATCAAAAAAATATTTAAAACTTTAATAATTGAGACTTATTTGGATTACGAATTATGGCCTAAACACTAAACTACACATTTAATACATGATCTCCTTCTTTTACAATAAAATAACTTTCTGCCAGTGAAGTTCATTACGCTATAAATTTTCGTACCTCAAAATGCTCCTATTCAAACATTTTTTTTGAATATTTGCAACTAAGTAAATGTTTATGCAGTGTTACCATTTAGTAGTTTAAGAAATTGAGTATTATACTAAAAAAATCATATAAATTGCTACAAATTTGTAATAATGAACGATCTTCAAAAACTTTTCCCGGTTTCGTCCCTATTCACCCTTGAATCCCTATTCACCACATTTTACGGTAACTATTTATAAAATGACGCTTTGACATTGCAAGGGCCAATAAGAAAGCAGTTCCGCGCTTCCCCGCACCTCAAATATTTGGCATAATTGTTTCATAGGAAAAATATCAAGAAAAGGCGTCTATTGGGATGTATGGTTGGTGTCCTCTTACAATACTTGCGAAGGGGTTCAGCTATTTCGTTTGTTTACCGGATAAACAATAAACAAAGAGTTTTGCGACTACAATGTCAGATTTAGCCGTATGATTGAAGCCCTTTCAAAAAAGTAGTCTATTTATAACGAGATATTTGTGCAGGTTTTCATTGGCAGTGGTGGTCACAAATCGTGTATAAGGTGTAATTATTGTCTGTTTGTATATTTGTCTAAACCTTTTTTGTAGTATTACGATTATGGCAGTTATCGAGTTGGCTGCAATTGCAAAGGCAGTCAGCCTTGTGTTAAACTTATCTAGTTTTAATGAACTTTTTATGGACAAACATTTATAAGGTGTTTTAGTATATATTTAAAGGAAATTTTAACAAATGAATCGCAATAAGTAGAGTAAGCAATATCAGTATCGAGCGGTACGTGTCACGTTTGCTGAAACCTATCTAGTTTCCTGTAGATTAATTACATCTATTTCTTTTTCGTCTATTATGAATATTATTATAATAACACAAGAGGTAACTCTAATAAACACTTAAAGTTAGACATAATATAAAAACATTAAAGAAATAAACTAACCGTTTGTAATGTCGAATGGATGCAGAAGCGATTTTCATTTTAAATTGATTGTAATGTTCTTGTATGTCTAATGTATTGATGACATCTTCAATATTGAAAGCGAGTTTGACATCTGACGTCGCCACGATCAGTGTCGCGCGGCTTATTACCCATTGGAACCAGAAAAATGATTTCAGCTTGGGCTCTGTAATAAAGTAAATTCATTAAGTCTAAGATCAAAGATCTAAGGTCTGAGGCGGTTTGACTTTGTATACATAACCACGCGATATAACACATTGCCACCGCATTTCCGTGCGCCGTTAATCCATAGTTAAAATCGCCGCCGATCTGAGCACTATGCATGTCCGCCTTCCAGTAGTATAATATTGCTAAATGTATCGGCCGACTTGTGATTTTATCAGATCAAATTCAAGAGTAATTTAAATAATCTTGTCTAAGTCATAACTAAATTAAATAATTATACTATCAACAATCATTATTTTGAGTTACTAGCTTCCACTCGCGGTTTCGTTTGCTTGCGAAGATACATTTTTTTATAAATGATGTGTTATTTTGATGTATAACCTATAATGCAGTAAAGTTTAATATAAATCCGTTTAGTAACTTCTGCGTGAAAGAGTAACAAACATCCGTCTTTCGGATCAAAGCGTCAACTTTTCGGTAGATTGCAACTTTCAGATCGAAATAATTATCGAAATAATCAGCAATAATTAAAAAATCAGGTCGGTCCAGTTACGTGGTTTTATTTTAAAAAGGATTTTTTTCTTATACATAGAGTAATTAAAACCTTCATATAAAAACATTAATTGAGTCACATAAAAGCAAAGGCAGCAATATCCAGTTCCACCCCATACTGGATGTTGCTGCCTTTGTTTTTATATGATTCTTATGTTGATTGCAAGCACTTATACTTATGTACATTGGAACCCATTGAAAATATTAATCCAAGTCTAAATGCTTCCATTAATGAGTTTATCGTTATTGGTATAACATTTCCAATATCTTTATCGCTCTAGGCGCTTTTGAGCGACGGTATATTTACTGTACAAGGCGACGCAGTACGACTGCTGCCATCCAACCCTTAAGTGTTGCGATTGTTCAAGACATGCTGCATCGCTGCGCTATAATGCACCTAGATCACTTTTATACATGTTGTATGGGGCAAAGCACACTATGCAGGGCCGCATTGCTGCGGATTTGTGCTTAATTGTACTATGCAATACGGTGCAATCCGACCCGACACACTGTGGACCGTCGCGAAGTGTGCGCTATCCTTAAGAAAAAAAATCATAAGTATTTTATCAAAATAATGCCCAAATCTAGTTAAACAAGAACAATACTTAACAAACGAAACCAATGTGGAACAAATATGACGACGAGATTGCAAGACCAAGAGTTGGCAAATTACAAAGATTTGAAAAAACCAGGTAAGTACTATTTTTCATCTTGCTTTAATCATCACTCACACCAAACTAACAATATACGTACGTTCTTTTGTTGCAGCTCGTGATTCAAATATGCTTATCAGCTTTTCACTATCTTCTGATTGTGTTCTTTCTTCCGACTGAGATTCTCTTTCTAACTCCGAGACTGAGCTGAAATTTGTTGCATTTTTTTATTTGCTTGATGCTACGTAAATGTTGGCGGACTTGAGATGCCTGCAGGCGGTGACTTAGTAAATGAATTATAAAAAAATATGTGTATAGGCTAATCAGTAATTAAAATTCTATTGAGGACTTCTCTATATAAGAAAAAAAAGAAGCATATTATATAGCATAGAGCGACTAATGCCTGGTTCTTATATTAAAAAAACGAGTCGCTTTACTGACGAATAGCAGTTTTTGTACGAATAGTAAAAAATGTAACTGCTGTCGCTCGATATCAACTGTTAACCTAAATTTTATGTAATTATGAGCAACGCTTCAACACTTTTTGACAAACTACCAATTTTATATTTACGGATTACGGTTCGTTGATTATAGGAATCGAGATTATATGACAGTGTCTTTTATTACTTTTATTATTCGGCTACTCCGAAAAATTTTTAACAAAATTCAAAATACCTCATAGTAGTTTTCTGTGTTTCTGGTACATAATGTCCCGAATAATAATCCGTATGTGGCTGCTTTTTTAGAGCTTGCATTATATGTGCGAAACAATGAAGTGCCATTCCTACCACGTCCACCTAAAAAGTACAAATTTAATGTACAATTAAGTAAAATAATACAGAGAGTAGATATACAAATATTTAAACAGGTTAAAGGGCCACTGTTTCGAGAGTCATGTTTCAGTCTGCAGGCTAGGATAACCGGTAAGCTTGCACAATATTTGGCTTGACACCTCGGCCAAAAGACAGCGACGTACCTACAACATCTATAGGCTACGGTTATTTTTTATACATTTTACCATCAGAACTATGTGCTTTTTCGCCGACGCACATAAAATAAAATAAAAAATAAATAAATAGATCACCACATAACAAACTATTCAGCATTAATAGGATATAGAATGCTGTGCGGCACCACGCCGCCTTTTTGCCGGTAGTGCTCGATATAGTCTTGTTATATATTTAAGGACAGGATAGCCAATAGACATGCGTACGTGGCCTTAAACTCGCCATCAAAATAACGGCGTACCAATAGCGTCTATAGTTAGTTTGGAAGTTAGTTTACGGCGCTCCACTCGCTTGCGTTTTCGTTAATTATTTGTAGGAAAACTTTGAACAGCGCCTCTACTGGTAACTAAGAGAACTAAATTTTCAGTCCAATAATGCTATAAATTTCGACACGCAAATTGCCGAACTCAATCTATAGAAAGTCGTGGTAAAGGCTCAGGATATTAAATCATTTTTTTTTTAAATAAACCACCGAAAACTAAGGTTTCAAACAGTTAGTTTTGCCAGTTGTTACATACAGTTGTAACATGTGGTTTAATAATTGTGAACTTTTTCATCGACTCTAGGTCACTTGGATTAAAACAAAGACATTCACGTAAAAACTACAATGGCTACGAACAGTTAAAATATACAGTTCAAAAACTTATAGCCAATGTGTCAATTTTCGAATTGCCTCTTAGAACATACACATACTGAAAGACAAAAATCTAATTAATCGTTATATGTCAACCATCATTGATTTGTCCACAAATGTACGTAGGTTGTTGAGTGACCTTAACGGTGTCGTTTAAAATTTGGTAATTAATGAGAAACTGAAAAACTTTGACCGACAAATTTACATCTTTTCAAATTAAGTTAGGCTTCAAAATTCTTTCCTTACTTGATTTTGATCCAGACGTACGATGATTGGCGGAGTGTCTGCATGTAAATTGACACCAAGAGAAACCACTGGACCACTCGTGATTGTAGTTCGGACAAGCTCTGGTTCCGGAGTCAATTTTGGTGGATCTGGCTGAATAAGATCAAATATCGCTCAGTTATTGCAACGTCATACTTACATATTGCTTAAGTCATTAAGAAACTGATTACTATTTCAAGCAAAACTTATCGTCGGAATGCACGTTACCCATAGACACCAATAAATGGTGCGTTGTCAATAATGAGGCTGAAATGTTAGCAACTTTATTGACTTAACTGGCCTCTAAACCAGAACATGAATATGGAAAGCACTGACATCATAGTGGAAGAAATAGATAAGTGGCAGGAAATGGAGCGAGAAATCTCAAAACTTAGTCATCTAGAAGCTAGTTATAGTCGTGTTGTTATTGTCAAAAATATCTACGCTTGCCTCTATTGAATTTTATTAAAGGCGCTCTACAAACACAACACACACCACAAAATACATAAACTCTAATAAATACAGAGGCTCTAACTATTTTTAGTACTTATTAGGTTTTTTTAATAAATCCTTTCCATCTGATCGCCAAAAATGGTTGTTGCTCATGTCTGAACGTGAGAACGCAGGGGCCATATTTCTACAGTTTGTTAGGGTTCCGTAATGCAATGGAAACCCTTATAGGTTCATCACAAAATAAAAGTAAAAATAAAGAAAAAAAAGAATATGTGAGTTGATGATGATATATTATGAAGTTGTTCCAAATTATTTATACTATCGTTCAATTCAGGACTATGATTTAGAAAAGGACAACTGCTGTAATAACAGCTCCTTCTTTACGTCCGCTGTTTAGAATACAAGGAAGTTGTTGTGACCGTAATAGAATTAAACAAAAGTCAATATAATAAATCACATTTGACACTTCATCCGAATTTGACTTTGTAATAATATTATGTAATAGTATTATGTTATTATACAAAGATTGCTTAACCTTTTCATTTTAAAATATCATATATTATTTGTTACAACGTCAACATAAGGCGATTTACCAACTCATCTTGACAGAAATTTACTTAGATTGACGAATGTCAAATACGATTTATTATATTGACACAACAGGGCTATTATATTAACTTTATAATTTGAAAATAAATCAAATGTATTGCTAAGCGCATAAATTCCGAACGACTAGACGATTTTGGTTATTTGTTTTATTGTGTTAGTGATTTTCAGCAAAGGGTTCTTACGAAGAGAAAGTGGAAAAATTGGGGAAAATGGGAAAAATAATACTTTGCTTTAAAAATAATTCCATAAAACTTAACGGGTGGAACGAAGATTGGCGGAACAGCTAGTTGTCGAATATTTATTTAATGTAAAATTATATTTCGCTTTACCACAAAAACATTTTGAAGCCTGTTTAATTTTCACACTGTGGATGACGTGGCGTCATGTTATTGGTTGAGAATACGGTTTTAGACAGTGTCTATAGCATGTTTTTTAATCTCGGAGACTGCATTGGCATAAGCAGTGTTTTAAATTTTTTGCGATTCATAAATAGTGTCGTGCCCTTATCGGAAAATGTTAATAAAATCTATTACCAATTTTTATAAATAGGAGTGAAAAATGTGAACGGGTATGTGTGAATGTGTATGAATTATTGCGAAGTTAATATGCTACATAACCGTAGATTAATAATTTATAAATATCATTATTTGTATTGTCACAAAACTAAACAACAATAAAAAAAAAATAACTAGGTACTTGAATACCCAAAATTATCTGATTTTTCATGTATTTGTATTGTATAACCTATTGGTAATGTCGTCGACTTTATGATCCCATAGACAAATTTTGTCTTTGGTTTTCAGCACATGGGATATATAGTCCTACCATATCTGTGGAGTTACTTGAAGTGCTTCTCCAAAAAACCTTCGTACCTCATTAAATTAAATGACATATTTTTGGGAGAAAAAAATAATAAATTAGGTATACTAACAAAATTATTACTATATCAATTAATACTCAATTACTTGTATGGGTATTCTCCTCAATACCATAGGATTACATCATCAGACCCTGACTTGGTAGCAATAAGACCACTTCGGGAGTACGTTATTTTAACTTAAAAAAATAATATTTGAAAACTCGTTCTCTTTTTTTCGGTGTCAGTTAAAAGTGGATAATAAATTTAAATTTTTCGTTTAGAATCGATAGTAATTCACGATTCTAAAAATCTGTATCACAGGTAAGCACTACAAGAATAACACAGGTATCATTATTTGTAAAATTGACATTTTGCATCTGTCAATTCAGTTTGTTAGATTAAAAAACAGACTAAAGTAAAACGAATGTTAATTTTTTTGTAGTAAGACGGAACATATGTGCGAGGGTCTGTTCACGTAATGGTTATATACTCTTTGGGTCTGTTGGTGAAACAGATAGGATCGTATAGGATGCGGCGGGAAGGAAATTGCTAGAGGAGAAGCTGGAAGGATTGCCACTGACCTTTAATTTGGACGGGATTACAAAAATGGACGGGCGCAAACACGGAATATGTTTTCAGTTATATATTTAATTATATATATACTAGCTGACCCGGCAAATGTTGTTTTGCCATATAACTAGTTAAATGACGATTGATCAGTTATCGACCCGGAATAAAAATGACTATTAAAAAATAGGGGTTGGTGATAAAAGGGGTGAAAATTTAGGGTTGTATGTACTTTTATATGCTGTATTATAAAAAAATAAAAACAAAAAAGTTTGCTGAAAATTGCGAAAAAAAATTTAGGGGTGGACCACCCTTACCATTTAGGGGGATGAAAAACAGATGTTGGCCGATTCTCATAGATACTGGATAAGCACAAACAATTTCATCAAAATCAGTCAAGCCGTTTCGGAGGAGTATGGCAACGAAAACTGTGACACGAGAATTTTATATATTAGATATAATATATAATTACGGGCCTAAAATGTTTGATATTTTACGTAGACGGAACCTTTACTTTAATTCGTTTACATTTGATTAGAGATTGAAAGATTTAAAGACAAACTACTTGTAACCCTAATTTATAGAACAACAACAATTTATGCAATTGTGTTTAAACAAAAATGTTGTTTTTAATTACGTTAGGATGAAGAATTCGCGATAAGCTGTCACTTTAACCATAAAAGTTACGTACCTCTCGAGCATTTTCTTTGCGCCTGTGAAAAAATAACAAGAATTAATTATTACTAAAACTACGTTTGAAACTCGGACTTTCTCTCCGTTTCTAATTTTTCTACATACAGCTTGACTATTTTTTTTTATTTCTGCTAACGCTATATTACTCTCACAAGTTACAGGTTTCATAACATACTTTTTGGGACCCCGGAGAAATTCTTTCAATGAAGTAGGTTTAAAATCCGCCCCTGTTGTAAAGAATTTTACTCTCTGTAATAAAAAAAAAACAATAAAGTTAGTTTTCTTCTGAAAAAATGAGATAAATATTATAATCCTTAGGACTGCCTACGTTGTAAGTACCTACTGTATGACTGCTGCACAAATAACGGTATTGGGCGATATTTGGAGGTATGACCCGCGGTTGCAATATGCTATATGTTAAACGTTTAACATGTGAAAAATTAGAAGCTTTCATTTTGTTTCAGTCGAGTCGAATATTTTATCCGTGGTGTACACGAGCTGTAAAGCGTACTATAAATGTTTTAATATCGTGTGACGACACGTCCCACAATAAAACATCATCGCTACTGGTTTCAGACCTCCATGGAGCGTCATCGGCCAGAGCGGGTTGTTTGGTTTGTATTATTATAATTACGTAACACATACGAAATGTCGCGCGGCGGTTTTATCTTAGATGGGTATGTTTTTTTTATATAATGAATAACGATTTGGGTAAAATAAAAATGTGGAAATTAAAATAAATAAACGGACCCTGGGTTCCCACACCATAAGGAACAGGCAGTAACCTTTAGGACGATGTTAATGATCATGATACAATAATGTCACTATATTTTAAAACAATGTTTTGAATGGTTAAATTTAAAACAATCACAAACGCACTCAGAGACGTTAATTATCATTTAATCTATGATTAAGTCAAAATGTTGTATTAAAAATGTCAACTTGATGACTGATTAAAAGACAATTGCTGTCTCTCTCAGTACGGCCGTAAGACATTAAAAATCCTATTATATACTCACCTCATCTTTAGGTAATTCAGTATGCTTTGGTGTCTCTGGAGTTTTAATAAAACTTTTGAACTGCATTGATTTTGTAACCACGGACAGCGTAACGGTGGTAGTGACCATTTCCAGTACAGTTATTGGAACAACGATACGCTGCGACTTTAACTGCGATCTTAGTCCACTGGCGGGTTTCTCGACGTCCGCGGGCAGGTGCGTCTCACCGCGAAACTCCAGTGCGTAGCATGAAACGTCTGACAAACGGATTTTCCACGGGAATGACTCTTCAGCTGGCGAGAAACGTTACCAATAAAAATAATATCACATAATTTTGTTACTGAAAATTTTTTGTCTTTGGTGTCTATAGGTTAGGTCCGTGATTCCTTCAATTACTATGAAAAATAAAGCTAGCTATTTAAATAGGTATATAATATTATGTACAGTTCACGCAAAACTTAAAGCGCTTTTAGGAAGTAGGTAATACGTCGTTGCGCAGAAATCATTATAATATCAAAATAAATATTAATGTTTTGACAAACACACAACCTTTTGGTTTCTTGCACATACATTGAATTTAAACTGGCGTCGGAAGTCTTGATAATTATTGCATTTGATTATACATATTCCAGATTATTTTGTAGTCTTAAGTAGAACTTTGCACTAGATGCATGTTAAGTTGTGCACGTACTTTATATGTATACTTATATTATACATTATGTAAAATAATCAAAGCTTCTACAAAACTTAATAATAATACTAACTGAAACCATCCATCACCAGATGGTGATCAAGATGAAACAAAATCGATAAAGGTACTTACTAATTTGTATACCCACTTCTTCCAAAAAAGTCGGACCATCGTGTTTTATTACATGCCAAAAATATTTTGTGTGCACGTTAGAAGTCACGGAAAAGCTTCCAAGGCTGAAACATATCATTAACTTATTTCTTACTAGTGTTTGCCCATTGGTCGAAATTCGACTATAACAAATTTTAATATCTTGTTGATAAGAACGCCGTCTTCATTTCTCTAGACCAACTACTAAACTTTTTGAATAGTTAGTGCGCCATCTGTGATATTTTATTGTTATTATCAATATATTTGTGTGTGTCAAATGCATGGTAGTAAATGTAATGTTTTATTTATTGATTTAATGTACTTTATAAGCATAATTATTGAAAAATTAATTTCTTCATGATTATTTCATTTGTGCACTTTCACTGAACAATATAACTTATACAAAACTTTCACTGTACAATTTGTACAAAATGCCACCACAATTGACTAATATTAACACGAAATTCAATAATTATGAAAAAACTTCGATCATCTTTTCTCTTGGTGGCGCCAAAACTCTATTTGATCTTAAATACACTTTTGCAACCTTTTTTCACACTGCCATAGACTCCACTCCGATTACTATAAAATGATTCCCGCTCCAATAAAATTACCTCCTCCTCCTCTATCGCCTATCGCCCTAACACACTTTTGAACTCTTTTCAAAAGTGTTTGTAGCCATCGTTGTTTAAAAAACATTTATATTTGACTGCAGATTTGAATTTTCTGACATGAGTCTGACCAAAAACCTACAGCGCTTTTAGACTTATATAATAATACCTGATAGCGAGTACTTTCTTTAAGTCCATGGCGTGTCTTTCCATAGCCTCCCGTATCGTGAAGCAGTCTACTGCTGATGCACTGCTGCACGTCACGTACAAAACCACCAGTCCGATCTCTGTATTTATTAGCAGTCTGTTGAGACGCTCGTGTAATTTCAGGAGGTTATCACCACTCCACCATGATTCTTTTTTAACCTAATCACAAAACTTATAATTACTTTTTTCACGTTTGAAAGTAAACAAGCCAACGGATTTTTTGAAATCTAATTCGGTGGTCAAAAAAACAAGTACTTAATCGTTTTTATTACTAAAAATGTTAAGGAGTCGTTGCCAATCTTAGGCTTAGATGAGTCTATTGCATAACTTTACGGACACTCTGCACACTACAACAAACCGTTTTATGACCACAGGAATAAGAAACGCGTTGGTGTTAATCGTTGCAAGTCATCGCAAAACTGTAACTCTTAGTCATGGCCACGGTGTTAGTGACCAACAAACCAACTTTACCTGTTACGAGCTTCTTAAAAGGAAAGCAGTCACCTTTTTGTTCGAAAAGATACATATTGTCCCCGACTAAGTCAACATATAAGTGTAATTGTTCTGATGTAGCTTATTACTTAAAAATATATGAACAGTATCGACCAGGTTTGTGACCTGTAAACATTGTAGCGTTATTGTACAAAAAAAATAAAAAAATAGATATAAAATGACTGTTTGTTCAATTAAATGGTAGACAGCCGCACTTCAAATTACCGAAAAGATGGTACAACTTTCCGTAGGTTAATAAAAATAATAACATTCACAATTACATTTTGAATTATTTGATGTTTATCGGAGTTCATCATATACTGGTCGGTCATTGTTAGATGCGTGTTTATATCCCTTTCTTACACATTTGATTTTTAAGCTATCACTTTCGTTTGCATACAGCTAGTGATGAACTCAACTAATGTGCAAATCTATTTTATCGATATTTTTATTTATTTATCCCGAATAGGATACCGGTCTTATACCGGTATTGTATATACCTAGGTATTTCTGTATTTTATCGATAAATTGAAGCACTGACAGAAACAATAAAAAACTTCTTACTCTGTATACTTTTGAGTTGGCCTCTGGATAGTTACTCTTTTTCATGTGAGAAGTCA
>NJDC01000115.1:573696-593348 GCA_002245475.1 Calephelis virginiensis
GAGCCGATTTTATTGAACTCTTTATTACTTTAAAAATATTCGACTTATGTTCCTCCCCTACAAAACGCCAATTACAGATGTAAGGACCTAGTATATTCAAGTACGGATATTACTCTCAACCGCAAAAGTGTGTGCCCTTGAGACGTTGATTTGCATAGGTGCGATGTGACGTGCAATAACAAAATGCGATATAATCCGTTACAATGTCGTACTTCATAAAATAAAAGGCATATCGATAAAATATATTGTTCCTATTAAATATGTCTCATCCCTAATCTTACATATCTGTTTATGAATATGACGTGTTGTCATTGCAAGGGCCAATAAGAAAGCAGTTCCTCGCTTCCTCGCACCTCAGCTATTTGCCAGAATTGTTTCAAAGCAAAATTATAAAGAATAGGCGTCTATTGGGATGTATGGTCGATGCCTAGCATAAACACAATTAGTCCTGTGTAGTTTGGTAGAGATAGTATCAAAAACTTTTTTCACCAGTAACTGTCAATCTGCAATTGTTTTCTATTCTTATATTGTCTGATTTCCATTCTGATATTATAAAACCTAATCCACCATTAATTAGCCTTAATAATTAATGTTAGAAAAAGATTACCATTAAAGGAAAAACTATTTCTTTCTTATTCGAGTGAGCTATATAAATTTAATGCGTGGAAATAGACGCGGGATAGTAAGCTAGTTCCCCATTTAAAAAAAAATAGACAAAATCATATGTGAGTTATAATTTACGGATTACGGATTACTTACGGATGGTCCGGGTTGTCTGATATCTTTTCTCTCGCTCATTTCGCTAGTCGATTCTATACTGCGTGTCCTAACGTGTATTAGCTCAGCATCAGATCCTGAGCGGCTTTGACCGCGACCGCTAGATGACTGTAAATTAATTACACATTATTATATTTTTATTGAATTAGGTGTTACAGATGTAGAATAAGACTTTCTTTTAGTAATTCCGCATAAGCAGAGTAATTGCTGTAACAGGAAGTCTTCCAAATGACACCGAATATGACAAGCCGTACTAACGTTCCCACCACACACCTCCGCGAGCAGACCACGAATAAAGTAAGAGCTCGGGAAATAATATAAGCTAGCGGTCGCCCATTGGTCGAAATTCGACCATAATACATTTTATAATACATAACACATTTTTTTATAATACATAATCTTGTTGATAAAAACGTCATCTTCATTTCTCAAGAACAACTACTTTGTTTCCAAACTTTTTAGTGCGTCATCTGTGATTATTTACCGTTATCATCGACATATTTGTTTGTGTGTATCAAATGCATGGTAATGTGGGTAATGTTTTATTTAATGTACTTTGTTGCATTGCATTATCATTGAAAAATATTAGCGTTCTGAACTTCTCCTACATATAAACTATAAGTGTGCCAAATTTTATGCTCCTGCGTATGCGCAATTTTCGTAAAAAGGAGTTCCTTTAATGCAAAGTTTTGGCATCAGGTATTAATATATAGATTATCACGTCCTTCGCATGTTAGAGCCCTTCCACAAGTTACCACCACCTACCACCGCAACCAAACCACGAATAGAATCCAAACTCAAGAAATAAAACAACTTGTAACGTCCTTCCCCAAACTTAGAGCTCACCACAGAGAACACCAAATCGCAGTCGACGTACGTTTCGGCTCGACAGCGAGGCATCCTCAAGAAAGACCGTACCATATAAACGACGATACACGTGTGACTTGTCGCCGCTTTTTTTTACCAACCTCGCGGTTTTTACAATTTCAAAGGGCTTTGGGACTTGTCACTGCCTCGATCACGCTCTTATATAGACTAACGATTGATTATTCGTACCTAATCGTTTTACGAATCGATTGTAGACTTCTGTGCGAATCGATTGTTGTTAAAATTCGCAATAGTGGGAAATCCGATATTTTTTTTTATTCAACAATGTTCTAGAATCATTAATGTGTTTTATGATTTTTTTTTTAATTTGCCGCTAGCCTGAATGTGATGATAGACCCAAGGAAAATCAGAAAAAAACTCAATTATTGTGAATTGTGTTTTTTACAGTTTAACTACGCTTATAATATTATTGATTTTACTTCCATGTAATGTCTCTTAAATATCAGTAGGTGGAATGGAGCAACAACCTGTATGCAGAAAACCAGTTTTCTGCATACAGGTTGTTGCTCCCTTTTCTCACCTTACTTCATTGGACTATTTAACCTTAATGCTTCGTGGTCAAAGATATCTCCGCCCCTTTTAAGCCGACTTATGATTTCCAAGATGGTGTTGCTCTAAAATTAGTGTATGCACTTTTGCAGATAAGCAGATTCGCTTTCATCACAAGCATTTAAGAATACACCGTCCGATAGTCCGATAGATAGCTATCATCACATATTATATCAAATGGACTGTCACAACTTTATTCTTGTGTGAATGTATTTATGTGAATATGTATAAATTAACAAATCATATTATAGAGATCTCGACAAATGTGCCCATTGAAATTTATAAAGGTTTATATAACATTAATATAATTTTACCGCCTTATTTAAAAATACAGAGTAAATTACTCCAAGGTTCCAGTTCACCAGGTATTATCTTGTCTTTAATACGAGTACAATGTGATACAGACTATATTTTAACTCAATTTCATGTTCATTATCAACTTAATTTTACTCCAATGCTAGTCCATGTTTATTAATAAGATGTTCCCCTAGGTGTGGATGTTCTCATCGTGTTGCCAGATATAAAAAAGTTAGTATAATTATTTTATTTTTTAATTAATTAGGTAATATATTACTAATTTCTACTCGTTTTATATGAACTATAACTGACTTTCAGAAACATTATATGAAGACAAAAAAGGGCTTGACTCAGATTTGCGGATTTACACAGCTTCGCCGATTTTCTTAAATCAAAAATGAGTAAGTATTTTCAGTAATGTCTCTTCTTCCACTCTCTGTCTCTAATATTTCTAGAATAGCCAAGATATAAATATTGAATTACATACCGGGGGTGTAGGTCGTATTCTCTGTAAATACTGTGATGTCGACGTAGTTTTAGTACCAGATATATTCTGTAATGACGCATCTGTAAATAAATTGTTTTATGTTCAAAATGAAAATACAACGTGCACTACCATTTTTACATTCAAGCTGCAACTTAATAAGATATATATGTATATATATTTTTTTATAGAAAAGGAGGCAAACGAGCAAGTTGGTCACCTAATGGAAAGTGATCACCTCCGCTTACGGACATCCGCAACACCAGGAGTATCACAGATGCGTTGCCGACCTTAAAGGAATGAGTACGCTCTTTTCTTAAAGGTTCCTAAGTCATAATCGTTTGGGAATAAAGCCCTCGGTAACTGATTCCACAAAGGTGTAAAAAAATGTCTTCGGAATCGCACCGTTGTAGATCGCCAAGCATCGAGATGATGGGCATGATACCTTAAGCTCTGCGCGATGTCCAAAGGTGGAAATCAGCGACTGGAATTAAATCAAATAACTCCTCAGAGCATTCCCCATAATAGATGAGGTAGAGAACACTGAGTGACCCAACATCTCTACGCAACGATAAGGAATCAAGCCGATTGGTAATTGCCCGGTCATTGACAATTCGAATTGCTCTACGTTGAATGCGGTCAAACGGAAAGAGATGGTACTGTGGAGCCCCTGCCCAGAGTTGAGAACAGCACTCAATATGAGGCCGAATTTGCGCTTTACATATTTGCAAGCGATGGGTCGGCTTGAAATACTGTCTCGCTTTACAGAGTACACCAAGTTTTTTAGAGGTAAAATAGCCTCTAAAAAACTTGGTGTGCTCAGTAAAGCCTGATGACCACGAAACTGAACATTACTCGAAATGTCAACGCCGAGTATACCAATGCAGGCTGTGGCAGAAAGGGAAGCGCTCTCAAATCGAGGAGATGCGACAAAGGGAGTATTTTTAGCGGAAAACACGAAAAACTTGTGTCTTGTTAGGGTTAAATTGCACCAGATTCTGCTGGCCCCAAAACGAAATTTCAGACAAAAGATTGTTAATTTTAGACACAAGTTGGTTCCGGCTCTCGATGACATGGTCCCGCGATATATTATGTCGGCCAAAGTATAAGGCTTCCCCAGTAGTGTCGTCTGCATAGCAATGAGTGTCACTAATTTGCAACATGTCATTGATTTGCAGAAGAAACAAAGTAGGAGAAATCACACAGCCTTGGAGAACACCAGCATTGACAGGTTTGGACTCCGAGCACCCATCGTCGACAACGACCTTGATGCTACGCCTCGTCAAAAAACTAGTGATCCATGTACATAATTTCTCAGGAAGACCGTAAGAAGGAAGCTTCGATATAAACACCTTGTGCCACACCCGATCGAAGGGTTTCGCTATGTCCAAACTGACAGCCTATGCTTCTCCCTTGCTTTCGACTGCTTGCGCCCATCGGTGTGTTAAGTAAACCAAAAGATCACCAGCTGAACGACCACGACGGAAACCGTACTGACGATCATTTAACAGTTGGTATTCCTCTAGGTACCTTAAGATTTGGCAGTTTGTTATGGATTCCATAACTTTGGAAAACAAGGAAGTTATAGCTATAGGTCGGTAATTGGACGGATCCGATCGGTTATCTTTTTTAGGGATCGGGTGTACTAAAGCGGTCTTCCATGAATTCGGTACAATGCCTGATGAATAGGAGAGCCGGAAGGGTTGCGTTAAAACCGGTGCCAGCTCAGGAGCACACACTTTGAGAATAATCGAAGGGATATCATCGGGCCCACTCGACTTGTTGACGTCCAATGAAATAAGTATTCTAGGCACTAAAACTATATTTCTGGCATAGACACTTCACATCGCGGGATGGTCGGCGGCGTGTTTCCATGGTCATCTAAAGTCGAGTTGGAAGCAAAGAGGGAGCCTAGAAGTTCGGCTTTCTTTTTCGCATCATGGGCCAGCGAGGCATCACTCCGGTGTAAAGATGGTAAAGATGGCTTCGCGAAATTTCCTTGGACAGACTTGGCGAGAGACCAAAACGCTCTGGTTCCCGAAAGTAAGCGGGCCAATTTCTCGCCAATTCTACCAATGTGCTCGGACTTTGCCCTAGCAATATCTCTTTTGAAAGACCTAGAGGCAGAATTATACTCCTTTTTAATCGAGCTGGTGTTTTCGTCGCAAAACTTTGCTGCCGTGGCTCAGGCCTGGTAGCATTTCTGCTTATGGCTAAGTGCCATCTTACAGGGACGATTAAATAAAGGCTGGGATTTGCCACCAACAGGCACTGAAGAGAACGGAATATAAAGTTCCATAACCTGCAGCACCACATCATTGACGGCATCAGCAACGTTGTCTGGATCATCCAGCGAGAAGCAAATCTGCCTCCATGGGTAAGACGCAAAAAAAGATCGCATCCCGTCCCAATCTGCTGACCTATAATGCCACACTCGACGACGGCCCGATGGTGGTAGCCGCACACAGGGTGGAATGGACACTGCACTCCGACATCGACAGAGACTTTATAGTTCTCTGAGTGAGAGGTCAGCAGAAGGTCTAACAGTGAAGGCGTATGATCCCCCACATCTGGAAATCGGGTGGACGAAGTCACCAGTTTCATAAATTAAAAGTGGGTTTCATTGCACACTGATTTGAAATCGCTCAAATCAATAGATTAAAAATGAAATCAAAATACTTGAATTAAATAATCAAAATAACATCCTAAACTTCTATCTAGAGAAAAAGAAATATGTCTTTGATTATTAGGAACAGATAGAAAATATACGTCTTCACTACTAACCAAAATTTAAAATATAATGTATAATTGAAACTACCACACTGATTTCGATCAAATTATAAAACTATCTGACACTTGACAAATTGATGATATACAAATTGATGTCCTGACGTTTCATAGTGCTCTCGCGAAAGAACTATATTCCTTTAATGCAAAGATATACTAGGGGTAAAAGCTTCTAATATTGTATTATTTTGAAGTACCCATATTTATCTTAATTCTTGGCCTATAGGACAGCCACGCGACGAACAACGGATCCACACTGAGGGCTGTCGGCTCCATCCACACTCCAACGTACTCCAGTGCGGTCTTGATAGGCTCCGAGCACCATTGGCACGCCATTCGTAGGTACGGTCTAAAATATATAATTATTAAAGTTTATACTTTATACCATAACTCTAATGTTTTAACAAGGACACAGTGGTGTATTCATAGTAAGGATTGTAGGGACCAGCGCTCGGATCATCAGAAAAAAAAATAATAAAAAATATTTTAAATTAGGAAGCCCATATGTAATAAGTAAACGTTTTTCTCGTTTAATTTTGGAAGCCGTAACGTTAGCCTACAAACTGTTTCCTCCTCCTAACTTTTGTCGTATGTAAATCTTTTTTTATTATTTTGGAAAAAAAAAACAAAAATATTTTAACTTTTTTGTAAATTCGTGTCATTTTTCGTAGTGTAATTTCTCCAACCAATACTCAACCAATTTCTAGTCCTATTGTGGCAAATATAAAGACGAATATCCGGATAGTAAGAAGTAATCGTCGCCTATATCTAAAATGCCACTACGTTTTTGTAAGTTATCGTTCCATCGTTAGATAAGTTTAACAAAATTTAGAAAAATCGGTCTTAAATTATTCCAAATTAGTCATAAGTAGTCATAGAAAATCAAGTCAGGGTCTTGAGTAAAGCGGTGGCCCCCTTACTTAAACTTATTTAAGAAATATACGAATCACACATTTTTTTCATAATTACACCACTTGTGCACTATAACTTAAGAAAAATGTACGAAATGCCATCGAAAATGCCTATTTTTACTCAATACATACACGAAATTCTATAACTACGATAAAACTGCGATCATCTTTTCTCTCGATGCCAATGGCGCCAAAACTATCCCAACTTCTTTGACACATACTAACATTACAATTACATGTAAAATTATTTAAATACTCACGTTGTGGTTGGAGCTTCTGGACCCGAAAATAGCCACGTTTGTTTAACATCACCTCCATCTAAAAAGAAGGAAAAGTTTTTTTTACATCCGTAGAAAAACAAGGTCGAATATATTCTGATCGTAAATCTGAGAAATTATATTTTTACATGCAAATGTTTAAACGGTTTATTGTGTTTTATCTACATCATAACTTTTGGACGGATGAACCGATTTTGACGTGGATGTTTTTGTTTGAAAGCTGATATGATCGAGATAGTTCTTACTTCCATTTCTTTAGGTTTTACATTGACACGAAAACAGGAGACGTCAAAAAATAATTCTAGTTACAAATATTCAAAATTGCTCAAAATTATATTATTTTTAAACGTACGACTTAGATGTTGTCTTTAGATATCAAAGTTAGCACTGGTCTATAAAGTTAAGTGTCGATTATAAAGTTATTCAAACTCATTGATTACAAAAGTAAAATCGAATCAGGAAAATTTCCTATATATTTTTTCTAATCATGTCCTCCGCCTTAGGCCCGTGCTGCCATTACGTTAAACCAACCTTGTACTTATCAGCTATCTTTTTCTAACAAAAATATTTAATAACCAACATACCTGACGCATGAAAAGCAGTTGCTCGAATCCCTTGCATGGTGACAATGTGCGTGTTCACTTGCTTAGTCATATATGCTCGCATTGTCAGGTCTTCTAAAGTGACATCTACCGCCACTGCCTCTGTAAGAATATAAATCAGAATTCTCAGTACGGTAGGCCGTGTTTTCCAAAATACCGTTTTTTTACTAGTCTAAGAACCGAACTTAGGTCGATCTACGCGGAGCTGATAACAGGATGAAACCGGTTCTATAGCAAATTCAGTATATCAGAAAATAAATTAAAAATTTGTTGCCTAAAAAATCCTGCACAGTTTCTTATTTTTTAAAATGGTTTTTATTAATTAATTGGTGCAATATTAACATTTTATCCCGACTTAAAGTAGGTATAAGACGAAGTTGCAGAAGTAGGGTTGTCTGTTATTTAATTGGATTGTCAGGTACAGATAATTGTCGATGCTAGTTACTTTCACGGTATCGGATAATAGAAAAAATATATCAACATATGTGCAGTTTTATTACAAAATTGGAAGCATGAAAAAAAATTTTTTTTAATAACTAAATATATTCGGTTCAGGATTTGTTTAGGCAACCTTTTAATATGATTGCTGATATACTTACTTGACTATAAAACATGTTTTATTCAATTGTCAGCTCGGTGTAAGTCGATTTATGTTCGGATCTTCTACTATACGGCAATTATAAAAAAGCACACGGTGTATCTGGTAACATTCAGCAAATATCAAAACAGTTACATTTTTTTCGAGCGCAAGCTTACATGGAAGCACTCTAAGATTCAATTTACATATCTTATTTGTTCTAAGTGACATTAACTCAATTAACTTCCCTGTGCCGCAAAACTATTTATAAACTGTACACCTACCTTCATCATAAAGTGCGTCTTTTGGAAGTGTTGAGCATCGCAGTAACGTTGATACTTTTTCATTTAAAAGGGATATTGGGACTTGCATCGCCGCTTGCAGTCGAGCAGACGAACCACATAGATTCGCCTCACCTAAAACAGTATTTTATCAAAGAAAATGTAAAGACATTAGCCGTATAGTTGTTCGCATCGGAATGTGGCGATCCTTTCGCCCGCTGATGGCAATAAAGTAATTCATGCTTCTAGAACCTAGAATAATCAGTTACTCAGTTACAGCTAGATTATGGAGTGTAGTGTAGCAGTTTTCCCGGATTTGTACCATAGCATTAGTGAGGACAGCTTGACTAGTACACTTTTACATATGACTAAATTCCAAGTTGGCCACGGGGCAACGGCTCACCAATAACATCTACATGGAATACAGGCGACGGTTGTCTCTTACCATCAAAAGCGCCACCTTGTTATGCGCTATCTTATAACATAAAAAGTTATTAATATCTCTAGACAACTTACACAAATCAAATGAAGGACTAGAATAGGCAAATTGGATGCTAATAAATCAAATTGGTGACTATTAATCTGTTCTAATAGTGTGTCATGGATTTAACATTGAAAAATAGATAAAAGTAACATATGATTTTCAGTAACAAAAATTGAAAAAGTTGATATAACACAAATCTATTTTTATCTTAAAATAAAATTCAACAAAATAGTTTAATACCCACCAATTTTACCTTTTGTGGGCTGACACACTATTGCATATAAGCACCAAATTATATGATTGTTCTATGGGTGTTAGTCAATGATACTATTACATAAAAATACTGAAATTGTACTCGCATAAATTTAATAGACAAACAGACCCAGAATCGCAGACATCTAGCTGTTCTCGACTCGAAGTCGAGGTTGTCAAATACAATACCCATATTGCACAAATAGTATTAAAAAATGATTGTTTGGTTCACTACTACAAAGCTATTAACAATATAACTAAATATAAGAAGTTACACATATTAATCGAAACTCAAAGTAGGGAAGCTATATGCTTGTTATATGAGCATCAGACAACTGTATGAAATATTACAATATTCAAAAAACTATAACGTGACTGAAGAACAATCAGACTTTGGCATTTATAATATTATATACTAGACATTTGGTGCCATCAAGAAAAAAGATTGATGCAGATTTTTTCTTAATTATTGAATTTCCTGTACATAAAATTAGTTAAAACTAGTGGTCACCCATTGGTCGAAATTAGACCATAATAAATTTTAATATCTTGTTGATAACAACGCCATCTTCATTTCTCAGGACTAACTACTTTGTTTCCAAACTTTTTAGTTCGCCATCTGTGATCTTTTATCGTTATCATCAATATATTTGTTTGTGTGTGTCAAAAGCATGGTAGTGTGGGTAATGTTTTATTTATGGATTTAATGTACTTTATAAGCATTATTATTGAAAAATATTAGCGTTCTGCACTTCTCCTACACATAAACTATAAGTGTGACAAATTTTATGCTCCTGTGTCCGCGCAATTTTCGTAAAAAGGAGTCCAAAGTTTGGCATCACATATTAATATAAAGATTAATTAAAGTGCACAAGAGAAGTATATGGAGAAATCAGTATATACTGGGAAGACCTAGATTGACATTCCAATCAAACCCCTAGGGTGTCTACGGAACCGGCGTGTTTGTAATGAAAAGGCTAATGAATGAGGTGAAAGCTGGAAAGGTCTGCAGGTATTTGGCACTCTATACTGTCTGCCTTTCTCGTGATACTTGGCGTGAAGATATGTATGTATGTGAATTTCCTCGTAACCACCAAATCTCACTAAATGAGCTTGAATAAGGAGGCCACTGCTTTACTCAAGACCTTGACATGACTTTTTTTTCATGACTTTTTTATGACTACTTTTGAATTTTAATCAATTCATACTAAATTGTGTAGCATGATACAAACTTAAACTTGACTAATGGCAAAAGCTAAAGTTCATGCCAAAAAGTAAAAAAAAAGTATTACAGCATGGATACTTACGAACTTTAATAGTATAGCTGAACAATACAGTTTCTTCACGAGTGAAGTAATGCTTGAATAATAATGAGTGCGTGACAAAGCGAAGATCAGCTCTTGCGATGGGCCTTTTGGTGCCTTCTGAGGGGGAGCTTATTCCAGCTTGTAGAGATGTGATAGACCCTGATACGTGAAACCTGGCCCCTTGCCATAATGGGCCAGAATCGTTGGGCATTTGGCACGCAGCTGTGCATACTCTGCGTAAACAATAAAGCAGTCAAACTACGAAATATCATCTAAGTATACAAAAAAAATTAGAGGTTTACTCGATTTCTCGAGGATTTCGCCATTAAATATTGACTTGCCTATTTCCCAGAAAGGAAAAAAAAACTATTAAAAACTGATGTGTGAAAAAAATATTTAAAAGCTGACACAATCTGACTTGAGACCTGAAATCGGCATCCCGAGAAAATACTTATAACATTCCATGGAACAAAAATGTTGGTTCCTTGTGTAATCATCATTTGTTCGGCTTGATTTTAAGTACTACTACCTTACTTATACCTGCCGTCACAGCGACAATGCTTGCCATTCACATCTTCCATGCTGGAAGGTAAGACATCCGGATAACTGATACATGAGGCCTAAGAGAGGATCAAATTACAGACAGTTATAAAATCTGACCGAAATCTGTTTTATAGTTTCTGAGTTTATTCCGAACAAATATCGTAACACTCGATTTTCATATAACAATATAATGCTAATACGTAAAACAAATAATATGTACCTGTGAGGATACAGTGGTCTGGTGAGTAGTATTGTAGCTTTCGGCATTTCGAGATCTAATACCAGCGGTGGTTTTGTGGGGTGCTTGACTAAGGAATGGTCCCAAGGCACAACGCATACACGGAGGCCTGTCACATCTATGTCTATTCGTCTTTGGGGTAGATTTTCTGATAGTGCGTCACATTCTTCGACAGTTAAAGTGCGCATGGACAATTCTGTAACATGGTATTCAAACTAGGTCATATTTTAGGTCACTTTCTTTGTACGGGTACACAAACTTCGAAATAGTCTCCTTTAAATCCGTGTTTTTAAGGAGCTTTGACATATGAATTTTAAGAGTTGATTTTTATATGAACTTTTCAAAACCTGGCACCACATTGGCAACTAACTGCAACGCAAAGTTGCAGATGTCTATGGGCAGTGTTGACTATTTTATATCAGATACGAGTATGTCAAACACGCAAACCCTGCTTTCAATTTAGCTGTATACGCTATGTGCGTACAATCCTACACTATTTGCGCTATAGCATGAACAGTTTCAGGAACGTTTCGACGAACACTATGAAGTTGCCGCAAATTAAAAATTACGACTTATTATTTCAGCTGCACCACATTTGTGAACATTAAATCACTTCTTAACTGTAGTAAATTAAATTAAAACCAACCAATTTTTTGGAGCCTGCAAATAAAATTTAATTAAAACAAAATTGTGCTAAGTCTTATCCGTATAACGTAACGCTGTAGTGGTGGAATGAACTGCTTCGATGATTTTTCAAATAAAAAAACATATTGTGCGTAGTTCAATTTTTATTGTTAAAAAGTCTAATAAATTATGTCTCAATAGAAAGGGATTCTTTGAAAATATAGCTATATGCAACATCGCCCACTGCTGCCGATGTGACAATCCCTTTGCACAAAGCGTATACATTTCGGAAAAAGTGGCTGTGACAGACGGACAGGCAGACATAGATTCGTCATCTATGAGGGCTCTATTTTAGACTTTTGGCTACAGAACCCTATAAACGACTACGATAGTGTCTACTATAAAAAAAATAAAACACATAGCGACTTTTAAACGCGGAAGGACGATTTGATAGCCACGTCAACGTCAAAAATAGCATAAACAACTTTCAATCGAAATACATGTTCCAATCAGAACCAGTTCCTATATTTATAACGCTTTTCTCTAGATAAAACTAGTTTACACTAAAATATGCCTTTATTACAACTAGAATTAACTGTTGCTAGAAATTAATATACTGTGATTTGTACATCCTGTACTTTTATGGAAGTTTTTAATAAAACTTACCTGGTTCTTTCAAATTGGAGACTTCATTCACAGAATTTTGTATGGCAGTTAATCGATGAAGCAATCCAATGGATAATTGTATTAACATCGGCCTAACTAATATTTTCACGCTACTCTCTTCCACCCAATCACTGAAATGAAATTTGGATGCTGGTAATCAAGAATGTGTCAACCAACAAAAGTAAAATAAGTGATTAATAAACGATTTAATTCAATGTTTCAAAATGTGGTTTAAGTTTTTGCTTCATTCGAAATAGATGGCATGCATCTCATCAAAATAAGTAGAGTTTATGTGCAGCAGAATTACCACCAATAATCGTTAGTGGCTAATTCAAACTATTTCTGACCAAAATGTCATATAGCTGACCATATAACTCCTACATGCAACATATTTCTTTTTGCTACATCTTCAAACCTAAAACATAATTAAAACATACCTGTACTGAAAATCCGTTGGGGGATTGTCGTAGGGGTTGACTAGATCATCAGAAGGGGCCCGGTCGTGATTATATTCTGCGTACACAACAGGGGCCATCTTACACCAAAATTCATCCATGTCGTCTTTTGACCCTCCATCTTCTTGACTTTCTTCAGGCTGGTGAGTGGTAACATAAAATTATATCAATAGCTCTGAGGGAAATTAAATGATATTGAACTAACTATTAACGCAATCAACAAATACTTAAAAACTATGAAACTAAATATTTGATGATTTCAAAAAATGTCCAAGTGTACTCATTTTGAATAAAAATATATTCTATTCTATTCTGATGTGTGTTTTGAATTTAAATACCTAACAAAAAAAACCTTTGCTTATTAATAGTAGACATTTTCAAAACTCGTGTTTGCAGTATATACATTCAAATCATACACATAAAATATATAAATACACGATCACAACACACACGGTAAAAGTCGCAAAGCCAGTCCGACATGTTTAAACAAGATTGTTTATCTTATTGTCTAACATTAATAATTAATGAAATTACATATAATAATAAAATTCAACATTTTAAGTAATCCTCGACAAAAAATATTCGTAAATTGTAGCTAGGAAACATTTCAATCGTGTCAGCTTTCAAACAAAAAAACTGCATCGAAATAGGTCTCATTGTTTAGGAGCTATGGTAACACAGACAAACACACATACGTCAAACTTATGACAGCCTCTTTTTCCATATTAAACATATAAACACAATTGCAGTAGCAATACTTTCCCGTGATAATTCGGGTCCTCCGTGCAGAACAGACCATCTGCATCTCTGATTGGCAGCTCGTAAGTGACAAAGGCTTATCCTGATCATTACCGACTAGACCACTGATGGTAATGTCGTACAGCCATAGTCCCGGTTAGCAATCCATAGCCTTACCTATTCCTGTCAATATCGTGCATCTGTCAGGAGGTAAGAATATCCGGCCGACTTGTACATTTTGACACTAAAGCCTAAGCAAATAGACAGCGACTACGATATACAGGGGCCACAGCAGTATCTTCGGAAAAACAATCGGAAGAGTAGTTGAATTTTTCGTTGTCTTATCCCACAAAAAATATAAAAACAAATAATCGGGACAGCAATAATCGCAAGTGTGAACATCGCTATATGTGTATATACAAACTGAGTTTAAATATACCCTCGTTTTAACAAGGGTATATTTAAACTCAGTTTGTATATACAGTTTGTTAAGACAAGGGTATATTTAAACTCAGTTTGTATATACACTAAAATTATATTTTAAACGAAATAAAATTAAAAAGGTAAACATACATTCGCAGTGACATCAAGAATACAAACGATGCAAAGTACAAATCAAGCAAAGATTATCATTCGTTCTATTTCATTTTTTGTAAAAGTGATACACCTTGTTTCCATGGTCTATGCATAGCCTGATATAAAAAGTATAACAATTAGCATAAAATATTAACATACAATCGCAAGTTTCACATTATCATCTTGATAGAAATTAATTTAAATATTTGCATTGAGCACTTATACTATTCCACATAATATTTAATGGGATGTTCGCTTTTATAGCTAGAGCTATTACACTATCGCATGAAAGGATCGATCATCATCATCATTTTAGAGTCATTCTACATATGAGGTATCACTACCAAAATCTTAAACTCACTATAAATTAAAAAAATAATTGCCATTATTTTAAGTAATTGTACTAAGTCGAAACGAAACGAGTGCGGCAATACTACCAACTCCAATCCTATTGCTATTGCTTTGTAACATGTGATTGAATTGTATCTATTAAAGTTTATAATCGCACAATTTCAAAAACCATACTTCACTACATAGTATAAAACAAAGTCGCTTCCTATGTCCCTTTGTACGCTTAAATCTTTAAAACTTCGCAACGGATTTTAATGTGGTTTTTTAATATATATACATAAAGTGATTTAAGAGGAAGGTTTATGTGTATATTTCATAACCGTGCGAAGCCGGGGCGGGCCGCTACTAATATAATATAATGTTTACATGTTACAAAATCGCTAAAAGATACTACTTATATGTAAATTGAAAATAAAACAGATATACTTTTAAATTATTGCACAATATTGATTATATTAGTGTGAATAATACTGACCGCATTAGTCGAGGTTTCAGGCGTTCGATGAGTTTGTTCCAAATCTTCATCCGCTACTACTGCCATTTCTATGATATTATCACCCAAATCCTCCTCCACCCAAGTCCACGGCTCATCAGTTTCTTGTTTGATTTTACTAAGGTATGTGGAGCTCTCGTCATTTAGCTGGAAGTGCAAATTTTCATTTAAAAAAGTGACTAGTCTGCCACCAACAGTTGTTTATTTTGAGTTTTGATTGAGCTAAAGTAGTATCACAGCTTCATGTTAAAACGTTTAAGTGCAAATACTTGAGTTAGCATATAATTCAAATATTTGCATTCAGTTGTTTTCAGTTTATTTTCATCTACTATATTATGAAGGAATTTTCTTGACATCAGCTAATTATGAAATTAGCCTAAACAGATTGACATCTAATTTGTCTAGTATGCTTTTGTTTAAATGTCAATATTTCATTACCTAAAACATAGCTCAAATCATAATCCAAGTATGGCGAACTCTTAAAGATGGTAGATTATTTATTTTTGCAACTGACATAAAAAATACCCTAAAAATTAATTAAACATTTTATAAAACTTTATTTTTGAATTTTTAATTATATAATATTAAATTACACCTAAGTTTTTGATTATTCATGTAAATAACTCACCGCCTCCAAATCGAGATGTCCACAAACACACTTTCCCTGTGAAGCTAGCGTTAGGAAGCGAGCGCCGATTTTAAAATGTAGCATTGTTGGGAAACATAACGCACTTTTCACAACAGCGTCAGTAGCGACTAGTTCTAGGACTCCTCTTGCACGCTTCCTACCACCGTCGGCTTCCATTACCTAAAAATTTGTAAAGTTTCATCAATAATAAAAGGCTTTTAAAGTTAAGAGGAATTTTTATGCCCTATTGTTAACGGTAACTAGACCTAGATTGGTTGTGATACAAACAAACAAGAACTTTGAAAGAAAAAAACCTGTATCTGCTTCCTGAGGTTTAGAGATTTCTGAGAATCAGATACTTCTTTTGGTTATTCTTAAATAGGTTAATTTTTGGGAAACCAATAAACACACTTGGCTAATGTGGAAATACCAGAAAAATATAACCTATTTTTAAAGGACGAGTCAAATTGTTAGGTACTGCAATATTCTTAATCCAAGATTACTACTTAATTATCGATTATATATTATTTTACTTATTCTTAGAGCTAACGTGCATGCATCAACATATTTTCGAATTTTAATAAACCTGCATTATTATCTTTCACGTCTCTAACCTGAGAGAAAAATTTAAACAAATCCCTGTGTTGGTCCGGGCTTCTTTGCAGAATAGACCATCTGCCTTCCTGCCAGGCAGCTCGTAAAAGGCGAGCATAGGCTTATCGCCATTAACACCGTGACGTCTTACTAGGCCGTGGAGTTTCGCAGCGACTCGGCCGGATTGGTACCACCGCCTTACATATTCCTGCCACCATAGCATCTAATGCTTGCCGTTGACGTGTTCCGGTTCTGAGGGTAAGGTAGCCGATAAACTTACTTTTGCTCGAGGCCTAACATCCCGGCCTCAGGTTGGCAACGTACCATTACCACTTTTGGTGTCTCTAGGCGGCGTGAATTTCTTACCATCAGGAAATCCGTCTGCTTGTTTGCCATCCATTATCATAATAAAAATCAAAATTCTAACTGTAACATACCAGATCTTCGAAATTTTAACATAATATGTCCACAGAAATATTAGTAAATTTAAAACAAATTGTAATATAAACTGTGTCAATACAAGGAATAAAAACAATATTGCCGTGCATGTGTGTCGTTTCCACAGAGTACGTTTTTACAATAAACTTCCCAATTATATGAGACTTTCCAATTAATAAATTTAAAAAATGTACCAAATGAATATTATATGAAAATGATTATTATATTATACCGTTGATGAATTTTTAGCAGATAAGAGTGCTTGGGATTAATTGCTCCTCGTGTTAATCTCTTATAAACATAATGTATTAATACTTTAAATAGTGTATACGTATTGCAAGATGAGGAAAAAGTCTTTAAGAAGACCGCTGAGTTTCTTTCGTTAGATCTTCTCCGTGTGTGGCCGCATTCGAATCCAGTAGTAGATTTTAGTATTATTTCTACACGCATCACAAGTGCCTTTAAATAAACAATTTTCTTTCTTCCTTATCTTATGCTTATGTCATTACATGCAACAGTTTGATTTCGTTTCATTAAGGCGCCAATTGCAAGTATTATTTATACTAGATATACTAGAGGCGCGCCCCGGCTTCACACGGTTATGAAATATACATAAACCGTCCTCTTCAATCACTTTATCTATTGAAAAAGCCGCATCAAAATCCGTTACGTAGTTTTAAAGATTTAAGCATACAAAGGGACATAGAGACAGAGGAAGCGACTTTGTTTTATACTATGTAGTGATGTAGATATCGTTCAACTGTTTTTATCACAATATCGTCTTGATTTAATGAAGTGTTTCAAGTATACCTAATTAAGTATCTACGAAACAAAAGTTTTTAATTTGAAAATTATTCTTAAGTTGTCTTTAGTTTGCCTCTTTGACAACAAACACTCAACAAAAAAGCCGGAAATACTTTCTCGACATGAGCATACTAGCCCCCTGGACCCTAACATCGGTTTTATTTGTTATGTGTCAGTATAGTAAACGAGTGTATTCTAAATATTTTTTATAACTTTCAAACTTACCTTGAATACAAATGATATTTGTTCGAAGTATGAGGTAAAGTCAATAGGAATGGGGGTGGGGGGCGCCGGAGTTTCTTCTATCCCTTCGCGGTCTATCCAAGTGGGGAGCCATGACCAAGCCCATTCTGACCAACTCTCAGTTCTAGCTGGTTCAGCTGTACTCGAAGGACTTGCATCTATTTAATAAACATAACTCATCAATACTTTTTTCATTTTATGGAAAGGCAAAAAAGCAGCCAGATTGCATAGCCATAATAAACTTGGGAACTTAATCATACGTAAATTTATTAGCTACTCTGTCTCAAAACCATAAATCGAGTTTAGCAAGTATTGATCTAATGGCAACTGAAGAGTAAGTGGTGGTATCAATCCGGACGAGCTTAGAACTCAGCGTATTAGCTAAATGAAATAAAAGCCTAAAATACTTCTATAAGTATTAAGTATAATTTCTGGAATGAATCGATTTGTGTGTCTATCGGCCGCACTCAGAGACATCAATTATCTTTGGATAGATTAAATCTTAATTGAGTCTCTAGATGCTGCCAAATGTACTATGCCACATATTATATAAATCTCATATTTTAACAAATACTCTTCTAATTTTTACTTATTCTTTAAAAAAAGTGTCAATTCGATTAAAACTGGACAAGTTTCATGTGGCAAACAAATTTAATAAAAAAATATTTTGGATCCCAAAATACACTAATGTATACCTAACAAATATTCGAGAATTTCTAGATTAAATGTCTTCGGCTAGTCATGGATGCATAGAGCTTTGGGGATACCGGCGCAAACATACTACTACTACACATAATACTAATAGAAACTTACGTAAAGGAGTAACTTGTGTTACACTCTGTTTTGGCGCAGGTGGCGCAGTTTTAGTTGTTTGCATTTCAATAAGACTTCTCTCTTTTACCAACCTCAGCAGTAACGTTAATTGTTCACTCGTTACCCCCCAAACTAATTTACTTGACCGTAATTGCACACTGAGACTCCTTGCCCTCCGCGTGTTTGCCGAGACTAGTTTTGTAAGTACCCTGATAGAAATGGATTAGAATAAATAAATATACTTAAGAAAATAACCAAGTGCAGTAAAAGTGCAAAAACTGAATCCAACTATTTTACTAGGTGTCAAGTCGCGATTTGATCTTTCTTTTTGGAAAGATTCAAAAACTACTAGACTCATCATGAATAAATTTGGTCAACATCGGGATCATGACCAAGCTTTTGAAAAAGTAATCATCAAAATCGGTTCGTAATTAGCCGAGTAATCGACTAACAAACATGCAAAATAAACATACAGTCGAATTCAAAGCCTCCTCTTTTTTTGGAGTCGGTCAAAACTAGTGTATATGTTCATAAATAATCATCAAACTACAACATCTCTTATATTACAGATGTAGACGACGGAGAATATTTTATCTCGTTAACTGTACTCATTTCCATTATTGGAAGACTCGTCTCGTTGGTCGAGTGGCTAGCGTGTACACGCCTATCAACAGTGGCTAGCTGCGAGGCTCCAGTCCGATTCCAGATGGGGGCAGGCATTTGTGTGATGAACATTTAGATGTCTGCATTTCCGGGTCTGGGTGTTTACTAAATTTATTCTAATATCTATTTAAGTATTTCTATGTGTTAGAATTGTTTATTACCACCCATAACACAAGTATATGATTTACTTACACTGGGGTTAGATTCAATTTGTGTATCTTGTCCAGGAATATTTATTGTATTATTATGAAAAAATATCGCCTTATCGCCTCTGTGGTCTAGCGGTCCGGGTGTTGGACTTGACTGCTTGA
>NJDC01000115.1:606573-627972 GCA_002245475.1 Calephelis virginiensis
TTGTTGCCGCCAAATCTCGCTGTATAAGCTTGAGGAATGAGGCCACCGCTCCACCCAAGCCCAGGGGCATGACATGACTTATTGACGACTTATGACTAATTATAAATGAATCATGATTTCGGTAAAATTGATGCAAAGTTCTACTTGACTAATGGCAAAATGCTAATGCGAATGGCAGAACCTAAATTAAGAAAGAAAAGTGAGAAATCAGCGAACAAGCACTCGGCTCTCCTAATGGTAACTGACAATCGTTGGCCTATATACACCGTTAATGTTACAACTGAATCGCTGTCCTATGGTTGGAATGTAAGGTATATTGTGCAAGTCCACCATTCTTATTGGAATATTATATGTTATATACCTACACTCTGTAAATACAATGAACAAAAACAATCATGCCGTGCATGTATATCATCTCCACGTAAAAAAATATTTCGTGGCCAATGTACATTTTTTTATAATGAATTACCTGATTGAATGCTGGACCTTTAAGTGAATTAAATAAATGTACAAAAACTAAATTATTAATTTAAAAAATGTCTTTATAAGGTCGCAGAAAATCAAGCTGATAAAAATGCTTAAGATGATTTGCTTCATATACTATTAATAACTCTATTTTAGAAACATGAGTAAGATGGAAAACTCGTTGAATTTTATGACTCAGATCTTCTGAGAGGCTGTATTATAGTCCGATCGTGGGTTTTAGAATCGCGTCACATTTAAAAACTGTACGGAAAATGTGATTAAAATATTGTATCTTTCTCATTCGACTGCGAAAATAAAAACGGAACCGAAGGGATGGCTTGTTTAAAAAAAAGATAAATGCTTTGAAACGAAAAAAAATTAAACTAAAATAATAAAAATTTTGTATTTTGCATTTTAAATATTATTTTGTTACAATTGTATTGTCTTGGATCAATTGTCATAATTTCTTTATTTCTTTATAAATGTATTAAATATAAATGTTTAAGTATTTCATTTCACTTTTGTGATCACATTTGTCCAACTTGGATCAATCCAGTATACGTTGGATTCAAATATAAGCACAAAGCCGAACTAATAAAATAAATTTACAAGAGCGTCAATTGTATGTCACTAGCACCTATTGCTCATATTTGATCGATATCGATAAAAATGAATACTAGGCTCTGAAGCCCTATTTTATCTGTGTGATTGGTACTTATGACAAAACTGACGTTTGCGTGACGTTTGACGTTTCGCTGGTGACATAGTGTCATGTAAACTGATTGTTTTTTTTTAAAGTACTAAGTCCCATCTCTTAAAACGCAGTGATTACATTCTCTCTGGGTAAGAGGTTTGACTGTGAACATTGGATTGGGCAGCGAATTACAACAATTTTGTGGTGACTGGTGACTGTTATGAATGTCTATGACAATCAGCGATTACAGTTTACGTGAATAGTGATATGATAGGTCGGTGGGTCAAAATTAAAAAATATTTTATACATGTAGAATTTAGATTTTCTCCATGGTATTTGCTCTTTTTGAAAATAATAATTGTAAGCTATGGCTTTCCTATGCATGTAAGTTGTACATTGTGAAGTGTATTTTTATGTCATGGTCGTTATAAATATTTATTGTGGATTATGTTTAGTAGCTTTTGCTTAAATACTTTTTATTATTCTACGAGGCTGAACAAAGTTATATAATTTATTGCGTATGTTTCAGCAGTTCCCAAATATTCAGACATTCTCAGAAATTATGAATGGAACATGTTATAAATACTTCCTCAGAAATATCTTTTGTTATAGTTTGCATTCTGCAACATAATTCTTACTGTTCGATTAAGATAAAAATAGAAACATATAATACATATTCTGTAAACATTAAGCAAAGCTGCATATTTTCCGGTTTTTTAATACCTACTTGGATTTCTCTTGCATTCAATTAATATATGACTATGCTTGTTTTTTGCATTGAAAACACACTATTTTGGATGTTTGAATACTCATGTTCATTACCAATTCTTATTTCAATGTTTTTTTTGTCAGTTACCTATACATATAATTTTATGTACTTACATTCATTTATGCTTAGGCATCATTGAATTCATATTTGTTTGTGTTTCACATCATCTTGCAAAAGCTAAGCTTATGCATACTGCTACTACTTATAATTTTTTATGCCTGAATGACAGAAAAGTACATAATATGTAATTTAAGTCTTTCCTTTACAGCACACAAATACCAGAGCAAATTCCATGTGACCAGCTCCGTAGATTAATTTAGCAGCTATGTTGATAATGCCTGAACATTAAGAATTCTTTAATCATGTTGTTTTAATCTTTATAAAGCTATGCTGAAATTGAATAATAGTTTTTGCAGATATTGGAGGTTCACATTTGAAAATATAAATTATAGTAATAAAATTTATGCAAAACAGTTAACATATTGGAGCTGTAGAAAGACATGTATTGTTTTGAACAGTCCACAAGCATTTACCAATCAGTTCTTACACACTGGTGTTCAATGGTGTTTGTTAGCAAATATTCGAAAAAGATTTCGATCCAAAAAGCAATTTGTGAATTCCAATGCTATAAAAAAGCCTAAGCAAATGAGTGAATCACTTCAACCCACTTTACATCATGTTAGCTATGGAGGACAATTTCAAGTGTAAGTATGTTTCAATTTTGTATATTATTTAAATGATCTGATCAAAATTATTAGTATCTAGCAAATCAAGTTTAATTTCTCAAGTTGTATTGATGAATTAATATACTGACAAGGCATTATATGAATAATAATTAATATTAGGAAAAAAAATGGGTCTTGTCAATAAAATTCTCAAAAAAAGATTTTTATTTCATTGTTTTTTTATTAATTTTGTTCATTTCTATTTCAACTATACATTATCATCATCATGTACTTTAAATAATATGAAGAAAAGGCAAATTTATATTTTGGCAGACAAATTGATGTGCCTGAATGTTAAAGTTAAAGGTGTGGCAAAAATTAATTAATATCTCCTTTTGGTATGAAATGGGGAAGGCTTATCTATCAGGTTTAGACTAGATCTGTTGTAGATATTGGGAAACAAATTAGGAATTATTGTTTAGTTTAAAACCCCCACAGAAAGGTAGAGATGTTATCAGACGTGTCTCTTGTGAAAACTGATCTGATTGAGATGTTTTTAGCTATATTACCTTTTGGTTTTGTCAGGGGTTATTGAAAAGATTAATTTACTTGACCCGGTGGACTTTGTTCACTTAGCACTCAATACTCACTGCCTACTATGCACAGGGATTTGGCGTGAAGATGTGTATGCATTTGTAAACTTTATACTGAATGTTGATATGTCTGTAATTTCTAAACTTATGACTTGGAAAAACAGGACAATCTGTAAAGAACATATTACGAAATAAAAAGAACGAAGTTGGACTATGCCTTAATAAGTTATAGCCCAATTTAAATTTTGATTTTATATTTATTTTATTACCTATGTCCTTTATCACTTTATAATGTTTATGAAATTTAATGAATATCAGTAACATTATATTAAAAACTTATTCAACTCAATTTTTAAATGTTTTTGTCGTAGTTCTGAGGAAGGCAATGCGTCTGCTGAATGGCAAGATCAGTCTGATAGAATCAAGAGACCAAAGAATGATGTACCTTCAGATTTTCGGGTATGGGAGACAGTGGGTAAGGTAGACGACACTCGAGATAGTGAGTACTTTTGTCAGTATTTTAGTCTAATTTGATTTTTATAGCTTATGATGACCAACAGTAAATTGTGATCATTTGTAAGATGTTTTTATCTGATTTTCACCAATTCAATGTGGAATGATTTTTAATTTCGTATTTTAAATATTATTTTGCTATACTAAACTATAAAAAGAGTGATAAAAAATATCTACATTAGCAACTGCCATTCTGTATCAAATAAAAACTATATCAAATCAGAATCCTCCTTTTTTACAAGATTGAATAAAGGTAGTTAATTAATTCATAAAGAATATATTTTTTTAAGACACCATGCACAGTATTACCATGATCACTAATATTATGTTTCAATAAGAGATGGGAAACGTTAAAACTATCATTTAAATGGACAATTTATTAAATCCTGCTACTAGTTTGTTAGGAAAACTTAGAGCCTACTGTAAGCTACATAGGTAACAACACTTCCATACTTCAATAATAATTAAGTACTTAAAGTAAATTAATTTCAAAACTACATCAAAATGCATTGAAGCAACAAGCAAATGTGCAATTGTTGTTCAGATTTAAGTGGTATTTTACAAAATTTTGCAGACGCTGCTGTCAGGTTTAGGATACTGTCATATAATGTTTTGGCTCAGTACTTGCTTGAATGCCATCCATATCTTTATACAGAATGTTCACCTCAAAATCTTAAATGGAAGGTTAGGGCCGCAAAAATATATGATGAGATATTGCAGTTAGCACCTGATGTGAGTATGAATTTAAAGTTACATTTTGGTGACTGAATTCCTGAATGTCATTTATTTAAAAAATATGTCCCAAATAAAAAACATATTGTTATTTTAATTACTGCAATTAAATTATAATGGTTCAAAATGTACAATAAGCAAACGAAATATCTGACCTCCGTACAATACTTTGAAAACTACTGAAGCTTTTTAAAAGAAATTGAATTTCTGGTTCGGACATGTTGAAATAATGACAGATGAAAGATTGACAAAGCAGATATACAACGCGAATGTGGATGGATGTAGGTACCACGGGGAGACCTAGGTTGACATTCCATGATCAAATCGCTCAGGTGTTATCCAAAGGTGGTGTCAAGAGTCTCCAAAACCGGCATGTTTGTATGAAAAGGATAATGAATGTGGAGTAAGCAAGACAGGTTTGTCAGGACTATGAGATTTGGAACTCGATTCTCTTTGCCTACCCCGTAAGAGACTTGGCGTTAAGTTATGTATGTATTGAATTTCCATTAACCTTTTCATCTAATATACTTATAATTCGATAAATTTTGTAATAAATGATGACTTCTGTTTGAAAAATACAATTATTATTTAGGAAATCAAGTACTTATTAATATTACTCAGTTAAAAACATGATTATTCAAGCTCACTGTTTAAAGTATTGTATTAAAATAAAACTCAAATGAATGTTTGTGTTATTTTCTATTTTGGGACAAAGCTAAGACATATGTTAATGATATGAATTGGAATCAGATCTTAGTGTAAGTAAGGCTTATGTATTTATTTTTTGAAATAAATCATACCAACCAGATCCTTTTGAGTTTTATAGTAGTAGGATGATCTAAGTTGTTTTATTACTTGCATAAATTTATGAAGTAGTTACAGAAAATAAAACAGTGTTTATTTAGCATTTTATGGATGTCATAACAATAATTATAAAAAAATAAAAACCTATAAAATTGCTCATTTCATAATGTATTTACAGATATTGTGTCTTCAGGAAGTACAAGTTTCACATTTAAGTAGTTTTTATAAAAGATTTGAACAATTGGGTTATTTCGGTATATTTAAACAGAAGACCGGCCACAGACAAGATGGCTGTGCAATATATTTTAAAGAGTCACTATTTGATATGCAAGATCATACAAGCGTGAGTATATTTTATGTTCTAGAAGTGAATAATTTGTTTACTGCAAGAGACATTGAACTTTCACCATACAAGTAAAAGATAGCTGTTGCTTCTAGATTTATGCGTGACCACTATATTATTGTCTTGATCCTAATGAAATATTAAATCTTAAATGTTAAATCAATAACTTTACGGGGTATTCTATTCTCCAGACTAGAACCTGACCAATTCAAGCAACAATGTTACTTAGGATAGTCTTCTACTAACATAACAAAATGACTTTGATTGAAAATTGTCAAAGATTCTGGCTTAAAAGTGATATAAAAACTCTTAACGTAACTTTTAATGTATTGTAAATACTGTTACAATATCAACCAATTATCCTATCCCATTAATTTTACTAATTAATTAAAAACTAATTAAAAAAAGACCAGTGAACTTTGTGTTGCTTGACATTAAACAGTAAGGATTACCATATTGTTTTTCTCTGTAATTTTTTCTGTTTTTATTTTCATAAGAACCTTATGACAATAACTATTATAACAAAAAAAGAATTTTAACCAAAATTGGTCATTCTGTTCAGGGGTGATGCGATTACTACTCGAAATAGGGATTATTTTTTATATATAGAAGATTTGTTACGTTTTGTTTTGTATATTTATTACTTCATCACACCTTTGAACCTGCACCATCTTATCTAACGGCCAATGTAATAATGTATCTCAATCTTATGGATTTCAATCAATCTAGATAGCTGCGTATCCGGTGGCCTATCCCATACCTAATTGCCATATTTATCCTGTCCACAGATATGTTATTGGCAAGCGATAATATAAAAATGGATCAAAATATCAATCTTGGACGGCAAGTTTTGGATTAGGATTAATTATTAATATTGGCCGTAAGTTGGGAACTTGGATCGTCTAAGACCTGTTAAAGAACATAGACTGCTTGTTGTCTGGTGGCCAATGCTAGTAACTTATCTAAGATAAAAGATAAAGCTATTTTGGATCAGTTACTAGGCAATCAATGTTATTTTTTAATAATTAACGAAAATCTCTTAGCAACAACTTTAGAAGGCCTATCTCTATCTGTAGATATATTATTATTATTGGACATTTTTTGTTTGATACATATTCATAGCCATATACATCAGCTAGTCTATACAATATATATATATATATATATATATTGAAATTATTGTGCAAATGCTAATGTCATAAAGCTATATAACTACTGGAGATTACACTCCTAAGAAAGACCTCAAATCCAAATATCAAGTCACTTATTTACCGACGTCTCTTTCTGAGTCTTGTTATGTCAACTAACCATCCATTAACAAAGTCAAAACGAAAGAGTCAGCAATACTTGGAATTGACATCAGGTTTTTGTTAAGAATATAATCTTCAGTAGTGATATAGTTTTATGGGTAATTTACAAATGTATTCAAAATAGAAATTGAAAAAAATATCAATTAGAAATAAAAATCAAATTTCTCAGGGGCAAAAATATTTTGTTCACCGGTTCCCACATGCGACTTTCGCACATCGTTTTTGTCTTTTTATTTTATTACATAGTAGGTATGAACATGGATTTTCCTTAACATATTCGTGTCTGAAAAAACAACAAAAAACTAAGTTACACGTGGCTTTATCTTTTGTTGAAACTCGTTTTATGCTTGACTCTTGAAAGGTGACACTGATACCAGGTCTTTAGAAGATGTAATCAGTTGGTATCTTATGAATTTTCTTTTTTGTTCAAGTACAATGAGTTTAAATCGGTTCAAATCTTGAGGTCATGTATTTCTTATCTTTTTGTATTTTGCATAGAATTGTTTTGTAGAAGCAAGTCAATTTCGAAGGTCGTGTTTAGGACACGTGTGTGTGGAACTGCTGACACATCCTCAAAAAAGAAACATTCTTCTACATCCCTGTACGGATATATAAATTAGGAAGTATGGATACTTCATGGTGTTCTACGTTGTAAGTTTCGTTCATATACGTTGTATATGTTTTTTTGGCAGCGATACACAGGCGGCACTTTTGATTATAAAAGACTGCCGTCGTATATAGGCAGACTCCGATCGAGTTGTTATGTTCCTTTTAAAGTGACGTACATTACGGTTGATTAAAATAATTTTATTGGTGTTAAAATGAGAATGGACATGCTCCGCTGGTTTGGTCATATGGAAAGAATGACAGGTGAAAGATTGACAAAGCAGATATACAATGCGAATGTGGATGGATGTAGGTACCCGGGGGAGACCAAGGTTGACATTCCACGATGAGATCGCTCAAATATTATCTGAAGGTGGTGTCAAGATTCTCCGAAACCCTCTTGTTTGTATGAAATGTGTAATGAATGCAAAGTAACCTAGACAGTTTTGTCAGGATCATGAAGTTTGGCACTCGATACTCTCTGCCTATCACGTAAGGGACTTAGCGTGAAGATATGTGTGTAAAATCAAACCAATGGGACGGCCTGTCGTTAAAATTAGATTATATTTATTTGTAATAGTCAAGGAACTCAAAAAAGCAGGAAGGGCTTCTGATGGTGAGAGGTATTCATCGTCTATAGATAAGAAGTGGATGGAAACGACGTGTATAACGTCGTTAACCCAGAGTTCTGAAAGTAAAGCTTGGATGTCAAGCTGTTTAGTTGCCATAAAGTCTGTTGCCATAAAGTCAATGAGAAAGGAGCTATCAACTGCTTGCAGATTTGTTTTGGTTTTAACCTGAGTTTCGGTTGTACGATAACAGAAACAGTCTGTTATCACCCATTGTAAATTATTTAATCAATTGTGTTGTAAGAACTACATATCTAACGAAGATAATTTAAAAAGCAATAATAATTAGATAATTGCATTTTTTTGTCCATGTTTATATTTTTATTTATTTATAACTAGTTCACTCGGCGAACTTTGTATCGCTTGATATTATTTGCTACTAACAGTTCATATGGATTAAAGTAGTATTTTTCCGATTTTCCCGATTCCTCTCTTCGTAAGAACCTTCTGACGTTCAGACGTGATGAGATGACCACTCGAAAAGTGTATTGAGTAGGTATGAGAATCGGCCAACATCTATTTTTCATACAACACAACAACATATATTTTTTAGTGATGAGGGTGACTAACCCCAATATTTTTTTTACTAAAATCTCATTAAAAATATAGCAGAATAACATCTGCTAGGTGAGTTAATCTTATACCTATATAAAATTCCCGTGTCACAATGTTAGGTACCGTACTCCTCCGAAACGGCTTAACCGATTCTCATGAAATTTTGTGAGTATATTGAGTAGGTCTGTTAACATCTATGTTTTATAACCCTAAGTGATGAGGGTGAATCACAGCAAAAAAAAAATAGCAGGACAGCGTCTGCCGGGTCAGCTAGTTACAAATAAAAAAATATTTTCCAGTGTTTTAAATTGTAAATCTAAACCATTCTCGAATCCCCTTGAACACACGCAAAAAATTTAAACAAAGTCGCTCCAGTCGTTCAGTGACATACACACGCACACAAGAAAGATTCAATATATACTATTTTCATCCAATTAATTAATCAAAATATTCTATATATATAAATATAATTAATATACTTACCGCCGTAAATGCCGTAGAACACTGAGTTCTGTTTACTAGGGATACTAAAAAAAATTTGTTTAGGCAACTTAATTTTTGGAAAGCGGTGTACATTTTGAGAATTTTTAGTTTCGTATCAAGTTGAAGTGAACTGTTCAAGTATTTAAGAAGTTTCCACCAATCAGGGTAAAAAAAAGCATTGTAAATTTTAACTATAATTCATTAACGCGCAGTCCGATTTCATTTCTTTTGTGTGATTGGTTTTAACAGATGGTCTCATATTTTTTCCAAATCAATATGATGGTTTAGAAATAACACATAAAACTCACAATATAGATGGCGCGAGCGAGTATAAGTTAAATAGGTAATTACCATCAAGGCCACTGAGGGATAAACGGCTGTGCAGCAACATGCTCGGGTAATCCGTACCTACCACCCTACAAGTTCCTGCCGCCATAATGATAGTATTTGTCGATGTGGTCTATGGAGGGTAGGGTAACTGGTAATAACAGTGTTTAAAATTGTCGTGTTCCACTCCAGAGGGTGGCCAGAAGAATTGCACAATAAGCTTAACAGCACGACCAAAAGACAGCAACGCATCTATAACATGTGTGGTGATATAAACACCGCACTAAATAGACACTGAAGGTTGTCTCTCCCCATTAGTAGTATAACGGATGGAAAATAAGTTATTAGTTTGCTAATTCCGCGTAAGCAGTCTAACTGTTGCGGCGACAAGTCCTCAAAATGACCAAGAATATGACAAGCCTAACTAATGTTCCCACCACCCTCCACCGCGACCATACCACGAATAACGTAAGAGCTCGGGAAACAATTTAAATTGTCGCATTTTATTATAGATTTCCGCAAAGTCACATCGATTCAATAAAATATCAGGAGTGTAGATAGCTTGTGCACTATCTTATGATATAAAAAAGCTACCCTCTTTAAATTACTGTATAGACAAAAGCAAAGCGCAATATGTTGTAGCTATTTGTATTTTTATGTCCCGACATGCTTGCAATTTGGTCTACAAAGCGAATTTAAAATAAGGTGATTGCATTTGTTTTAAAGATAATCCGTGTTTTGTGTTAGTTGTGTGCTCTGCGCATACAATAATATACTGTTTTTTGTATTAAATAACATTTTAATTATACGCCATTAAAATGTAATAAAAATTGTTGATTTTAGTACCGGAAAGCAAATACAAAGACCACCAGGAGGGCGATAAAACAATATAGGTACTAAAGAACATCTTTCATATGATTTTAAGATGCGATTTTTATTTTTAAACATAAAAAATCCGTAAATAATTGGTTTAGTACTTTTTATAATTTAAAAGAGTCAAAAGATAAATAGTAATTATTATAAACTAGTCGAGCCGGCAAACTTCATACTGCCTGAGCCTGATATTGACAGCTAGTAACATAATTTTGTAAGAGATAAAATTAAAGTTACGTATTTCCTCGTTTCCTTGCAATTTCCGTATTCTTTATATTGCTATGAATTACTCTTTTGTCTCAGAAATAAAACGTTTAAAAATTAGCTCAATTAGTCGAGCCCTTATCGAGCTTTGCGCTTAGTAACACATTTGACGATCCATATACCTCCATAACTGATGGTGTAGTTTTATCAAAAATATAATATTTATAGGTATTAGTTAGTACTTCTTAAATTATATCAACATGAAAATGTCACCTTTGGCCTCTATTTTCTAATGTATTGTAACTTTTTGTTTCTGCCAAATTAGCGTCATTAACCTCCATTGTCTTTAATCTCTTGTTGTGAGGTTATCTACACTTGTGTATTTATACAATAAAAACTGCTTCGTCAGACGACTGGTTAGTATGCCTAACGCCGGTGGCGTATTATCCGTAAAGCGACTTTGATTTCCCACAGGCCTGCTTTTAAGTGATAATTATATTATATACATCTATTACTGAATCTAAGTGGCGAATAACAGCTATTTTAATCCTAATATCTCTTATTGTAACAATAATTTGTCTATTTTATGCGAGAACATCTCGAAATCATTAGTTATCTATATAGTTATAATAAATCGTGACGTGGTAATAAAATAATAATTGAAAGATTTGCTAAGCTTAAATATATTATAATATATAAACTTAGACATTTTTTCATAAACTCGGTACATTTTTGGCCTAAAGTTGACAACGGTACTCGGATCCCGCCCTCCTTCGACTAGAATTACTAACGTAGGAGTTATCTTTAGTTTGGACCTGTCTTGGAAGAATAATTAATATCAATCATTTGAGAGAAAAATCTATAGCACATTTCACACGTTACATTCCTTAAAAAAACCCTTGCACAGTCCTTTATATTACCGATTCTTGATTATGCTGATACATGTTTCCTTGATGCTACAGAAAGTCTCTTAAATAAACTTGAGAAGCTCCAAAATTCATGCAAACGATTTGTTTTTTATCTTCGTAAGTATGACTATGTCTCCATGTTTAGAGCTCAACTCATATTGCTTCCTATACATCGACGCAGAAATTTGCATATACTACATCTCCTTTATAATATTCTGTACAACCCGTCAGCTACCATACGTCATACCTGGGGGAGCTGACGGGTTTTTCTTTTTCACGCTTCGAATCCCTATGTTTCTAAGTCTTTTACTTTCTAAGCAGTCAAATTATGGGAGTCCCTTCCTGTCGAGGTTCGTGATAGCCCTTCTCGACCTATTTTCTTATAAATACTGAAGGAACCATAACTTTTTAATTTTATCAAGGTATTTTTTGTAATGATGTTTATACATATTTTATTTTGATACACCTTATTATTTATTTGTATTTTTATTATTATTATTATTATGTTTTATTTGTATGTATAGTTATAATCGTTTTTGTACACGATGCAGTGCTTTTTATTTTCACATCTACATTTTTTTGGGTCGCCTGTAAGAAGTTTCTGTAGTTAGAGATAAGCACGCCTTTTGTGCATTTTACTTGTCCTGTTTGTTATGCATTTTTGGTTATTGTGTGCAATAAAGTAATAAATATTTTATCCTCGTATTGTTTTGGTACTAGGTACATCACTTACTTTGGATATTTAAATTTGTGCGTGTGTGTAAATGTAATGGAAAATATAGTTACTAAAAAGTATGTCATGCATAACGAAATAGTTATGCCATCTTTATTATACAGCGTTTTCCGATGTACCTAATGTTAGCTTTGTTTTTAACCGACTTGAAAAGGGAGAAGTTTCTCAATTAGACTTTCTTTTGTATGTTTGTTATGTGGTTACTCGGCCAATAGCCCACCGATTTTGATGGTTCTTTTATATGTAGTCGGTATAGTAGTAGATATAGGTAGTAATTTATAGATATGTCATGATTTTGAGGTGGTCCCGAATTAGTTTTATCATGATATGACTAAATGTTTTTAAATAATACTTATAGTTTTTTAACTAGTGCATCTTCAATGATGATGTCGGTTGATAAGTGAAAAAAAAGTATTATTAAGCGTAACTCAAACCGCCTTTTGTCAAAAACTACTATAAGGATATTGATGAAATGTATGTGGGACCATTACGGAACCAAAAAAGGATGATGAAATTGCGATGTGGTACCCAATGCAATAGTTAGATTCGGTTTTTGCAGTTTTACTGTGCTTAATTTTTTTTATTTATCTACGGTAAAGAACTACAGTAATAGCAAATTATGCGGGTGGATCTGCAGGATACTGTTAGCAATTGTTATGTGATTATATTTATTTAATAACGATAATTATTTTTTATGTCGAATACATATCAATTATTTCCTCTTAATTTTTTACTTTACATTCTCATTGGCATCAATAAAAATATACTACTGACAGTTATTACTTATTGTTAAAACTGATTAACTTTTTCAGTGTGGGTTTATTATGTAGCTACTAATGGTTTCTTGCGGCTTCGTTCATCCGTTTTCTCGTTATGTTTTTTTATGGCATAAGACAGCGAAAATGCAGGCCGCTCCCCTGATGGTAAGAGTTAACCGTGGCCTACAAAACAACATAGATGTTATAGGTGTGTCGCTATCTTGTGGCCAGGGTAAGGCCTAATGTGCAAAATTACTGGCTACCTTACTCGGATGGGTACGTGACATAGTCATTGTTATAAATCGGTGAAATCGTACTCATGTAACATAGCAAAAAGTGCAGGTTGCAAAGTGGGCAGGCTACGCAAAATGAGCAGATCTTGCAATATGCACGTAGCAAAATGAGCAAATCATGTAATGTGCTAGTAGCAAAATGAGCAAATCTTGTAACGTGTACGTAGCAAAATGAGCAAATATTATAATGTGCAAGTAGCCAAATGAGAAAATACCGTAACGTTGAGTCTGATTTTACAATTTTCACGAAGCATATTTAAGGTTATATTCGTTAATTGGCATCAAGATTGCCTTAACAATTTCCATTAAATAACATATTTTTGGATAAAAATATAACATACCTTCTATTAATTAATTATATTAATGTACAGCTGGCCAAAAAAGTGATCTTCCAATTAGCTTAAAATAATAAAAATCCACTCATGTAGTGGATTTTCAGCTTATCTAACAGCTTTAAATTGCAAGTGAATGGTTTAACAGTTTCAGAAAAAAGTAATAGCTTTAAACAATACATTTATATTTGGACGGCAGTTTTAAGTTTTACCCTCTGTGATATTTTGGTTGCATGAGTAGATAGTTTTGTCAAAACTATTGCACCCCATTCTAAATATACGGTTACCCCACTGTCTTGTTCCACTGAACCTACTCAATAAAATACCAGACCAAGGAATACTAAATACTCTTTATTTAGCAGACTATAAAGAACTTCTCATGAGGTTTTACAAAAAACAATACAATGCTGTATGCTAGCTTATCATCTGAAATAGAAAAAAAGTCAAACTACAGATTTGAAGTTTTTGAACAAAGTGTTATACTTACCTGAATTAAAAAAAAATAATACTTCAAGTAGAAATTAGTGATAAATATATTAAACTTCTCTGTTATAAGTTAGTTATGAACTTATATTACCTACATTAAATTTATAAGTTGATTAGATAAATTATTTTAAGTTCATAAGTAATACAGTTTCGTAATTAATTTTAGTTTTACTTAAGACTTGAACTTGTAACTTTTAAGTTCGAGTTAACGATTTTTTTATGTTGAATAATATGACTGTATTTGATAAGTAAACCATCTATGTAAACAAAATTAAGTATTTTCATTGATTTCCCTATGATTTCATTTGTTTGGGTGTGTATAACACAACTTTAAAATTAGGTAATGTATCGGTTTTGATGGGGGTTTTGTTGGAAAATTAACGTGATTGAGATAATTCATTGCTACTTTACGATACATCAAGTACAGATTTTGTTGGGAGTAAATGAACACTAACACTAAATAAGACAGGTATCCTGGTAAAACTGACTGGAACCTGCAAATTTTGCGACTTGCACGTTTTAAGATATGCACTTTATAAGATCTGTACTTATTACGACTTGCATCTTTTGCGACTTGCACTAATGCTCATTTTGTGACCTGCACTTTTTGTTATGTAACCGAAAATGTGTATGTTAAAACCTCTATTTTTCTACACATTGTCTAAACAGATTTTTATATTTTGTTCTACGTATTTTTATGCACTTGTTCTGTTGACAACCAAAATAAAAGCCTAATTTGTAACAATGGAAGTGTGTACTGTGTTTGCGGGTGATTTCGATTTGAAATTGTAATTATTACAAATGACTAATGTCAATTAAACGATTGTGAAACTATGAAAAAGTTCAAAGTCATTGGCTTTTCCTTGAATTTCAGGGACATCGATAAATTGAACCTAGCTCCGACATAAACCAGTTATGTCGGAAGAATGATAAACTTTTTACATTGACCCAAATATGTTGTAAATTTATATTCGAGATAGATTGGGAACTGTAACATTGAATTTTTTCTAGCGTTACTAAGCATATCGCTATTGTGTTTATAAAGGATTGAAAAACAAACAGACGGATGTTCGTCCCTAGATAAAAGTTGGTAATAGAGTATTACTAACCGTAGGCCGTAATAATGGCAGATGAAGTATTGACGAAACAGATAAACAATGCAAATGTGGTTGGTAGTTCGTCGATATAGGGGAGGTGTAGGTCAGTAGACCACGATCAATTTCTGAAGTTTACCTGAGAGTCAAGAGTTTCTAAAACCGGCGTGTTTGTTTATAAAGAGTACCTAGCGAATGTATGTGAAGGAAGCTTGGCAGGTGTTTAGTAATTCGTGACACTTGGCACTCGATACTCTCTGCATACTCTGCAAAAGACGGCGTGATGATATGTATGTGTTTGTGAATTCTATGCAGTGTGTGTATGTGTGAGATTTTCATCGAAACAAGCTTTGTAAGCTTAACAATTTTGAAAAACTGTGTCTTTGCATTGACGATAATCCTTACAAATAAGCTAGTACTTTGGATACGACTCTAGAACTTTCAAGCAAAGACTCACATACTAATCCCTAATAGGTTGGCAACGCTCCTATGATACTCCCGGTATTACGGATGTCTGAGTGGCGGTGATCACTTACCACCGGGTGGGCCCTTGACTTTCCCGTTTGTTTCATCTTTCCTATATAGACTCCCAAATTTAGATTTAACCTTTCTGCTCAATTTATTATTATAAGTTAATCAGTTCAATTATAGTCCTTAAACTTCCTGGTAGATAGACTATCCAATTTCATTTAACTGTTCTCTCCCCCTCCCCTCTCTCTCTTAATGTACCATATACGGGTGTTATCTGAGGGTTCTTTTAAGAGTGGTATGAGATTGGTAATAAATGTGGAGGAAGCTAGGCAGGTCTGTCTGGATCGTGAGATTTGGATGAGTTGAGGTGTCATTTAAAAAACTAAATTGTATAATGGCGCCTCACAGAAGTTTTATTTTATTTTATTTTACAATTTAAATAGAAATAACTTTGGTCACACACAGGAATATCGCAAGTGGCGTCATTGGAAAACGTACGCGTCACAACGCGTACAAAAACTGCGGTGTATACCTTTCGCTGTAGCAATATTGAAAAACTCAGTTCGCATGGATTAAGTTAACCTTCATTAAAATTATTTGCTAAACCTATGTGTGTATCTCCCAAAAGTAAGGTCGGATTCACAGGATCACGTGTCCTTCGGGAGGTTTTCTTTGTGAACCAGGCGACTGAAATTAATACAAATGTTTGGCCTATCTGCACCTTACATGGCTGATAGAAACATGCTAGATTGTATTCCTCTCAACAAAAAAGAAAACTGAATTCACCCTTTCATAAGTACTATTTATTATAAACTTCTATACTGCAGATTAAAAGTAAAAAAATCTACAAAAGTAATCATAATCTGTCGTGTAACTTTTTGGGATATTCTTAAGGTCAATTTTTCAAAAACTTATTATGCAAGTTTTATAAGCAGACGCTTTTTTATATGTGATAACCGCCTATGTGCTCTAGCGGTCCGGCGTCGAACTTGACTTCTTGAGGCCGGGGTTCAATCCCCGGGTCGGGCAACAAAAAAATTTATATGTATTTTAAATTTTCCAATAAAAATATTATTTAATAATAAAAAAAATCTTAAATAAATCACATTGCGGGGCTAAGTATCTTCGGCTAGTCGAGGATTTCCAGGTTGTGTCTCTGTTTTCACTTTTGGAGATATTGGCGTGAACATACTTTTGTTTTTTGTATTGCTACAGATGTAAAAATATGCATATGACCTAAGTTTAAATGTTTTTTTGCAGGTGGAATTTTATCAGCCCGAGCTGCCAATCTTAAATCGTGATAATATCGGGTTAATATTAAAGCTATCACCAAAAAACTCTCCAAACACACCTATTGTAGTTGCCACTACCCACCTGCTGTATAATCCGAAACGAACAGACGTTAGACTTGCACAACTGCAACTGTTTCTGGCTGAAATTGACAGATTTGCATACATCAATAATGGTAGGGAGTAAGTATATTATTTTAATAGCTGCGATGTTTTTATATTTGAGTTGTCGCTCGCGATTTCACTATTATGTGCAAGAGCTAATCTCTCTTTTCTTGCAGCCAGTTAACGTTCGTGTTATACTACGTTTTCGGAATTACCTTTCTTCTTTTTGACAAGCTTATATTTAGTTTCATCTGTCTCGATGTTAGTAATAAAATATTGCTAGTCTAATTTGATCCACTTACTAATCTGTTGGAGGGATGGGAAGGTAGAATCGGAATTCCCAACATTATAATGACGTGTTTGGGCTTATCTGAATAGTACTTCCCAAATCTGCTGCTCGGAATATCCATTACAAATAAAAGCCTGTCAAAAAGTTATATTTTTCATCAGAAACATATTAACTGGTGTAAAATTATTGACTTACTTTCTTCTGACAAATTATCACTGCTATTTTATCTAAATTGTTTCTATATGTACAAAAATTAACCTGCAGGTCTTTTTTTAAAAATTAACAGCTAAACTAAAATTTATATTATTAATTAAAAATGACATTAATTTTCACACAAGATAGCAAAGCACCAGTAACGAAATCGTGTTTGTAGACGTCAGTTGTTTTACCATCAGTAGATTGTCTGTGCCTAAAAAACATAGTTATTTGAATGTATTGCTTGTGCATATTGTACTGTTTTCATAATTTAATATGCAACGTTTGTTTTTGTTCTTGTGTTTTTATAATTAGCAAGACTCCATTCATAAATAATTTTGAAATGTTAAAAATATGTAAATTATGTTTTTGATACGAGTACGTTTATTCATTATGTTTGGTTTGATTTATTACATTAATTAAACATGTATAATCTTATTTTATGTTTAACTACGAGGGTGGATCCAAAAGTTCTAAGCCCGACCAAGAAAATGAAAGAAAAGTGGGTCTAAATTTATTTTTATTTTTCGACATAGTCTCCATCTAGCTCAACACACTTCTTCCACCTGACCTGCAACTTATTTATCCCCTCGAAAAAAAAGAGATTCCGGAAGGTCGGCGAAATAGTCGTTTACTGCGACTATCACCTCATCTTTGGTCGAACATTTCGAGCCACCCAAGTGTTTTTTTAAATTTGGAAATAAATGATAATTCGAGTGGATTTGGAGTGGAAATGATAATTCACAATCATGGATTACAGACATTGTTTCAACCGAAGTGTGAACACAACTTGATGAAACAAAACTTTCTTACGCAACATTTCCGGCCTTTTTCTTTTATTTCTTCCCGGAGTCTTCGTAAAAAGTGACAATAATAACTAGAATTTATAGTTTGACATTTCGGTAAATAATCTACAAAAATAATGCCCTTCGAATCCCAAAAACAGAAGCCATGACTTTGTTAGTCGACAAAACGACCTTAGCCTTTTTCGGTGTAGGAGAGTCTGATCTTTTCCACTGTTTGGATTGTTGCTTTGATTCAGGAGTATGGTGGTGAACCCAGCTTTCATCCATGGTAACAAATCTAGAGAAAAAGTCCTCGGGATCAGTCTCAAAAAGTTCCAAACAATCTCGCGAAATTGTGTATCGAACTCGTTTTTGTTCAGCTGCAAGCAACCTCGGGACCCAGCGAGCAGAAACCTTATGGAACCTCAACTCTTCCGTTATTATGTGTTGCACGCGGCCATAACTAATGTTTGTTATCTCAGCTATCTTACCAAACGTCGGTCACCCAGTACGAGATCACAAATTTTATCGATGTTTTCTTTCGTGGTAGAGGATGTAGGCCTTCCACTCCTAGGATCATCTTTAATGCTTTCACGACCGCGCTTAAACTCAGCTACCCACTTCTTGACACTGGAATACAATGGAGCAAACTCCCCCAAAGTGCTCACCATATCTTGATGGACGTCTTTTGGTGATAGGCCTTTTTTATTGAGGTACTTAATGACTGCACGGTGTTCAATTTTCTCCATTATTGAAAATTGCGTCAGATTGCTTCAAACAAATAATCACAGAAAATTTATATTGTGCAGTATCGGAATGAAACTGCGCACAATAAATCAATATGACACATACTAACAAATGACGGTAGATTTTAAAAAGATGTCATAGCTCCATGTAGGTTAGGCCACGAACTTTTGGATTCACCCTCGTATGTACCTTCCTTCATGGAGACACGAGTAAGTTGTTCACTATATTATGCTAAGAGAGCAGACATAATCATCGCCTGTTTGTGCCAAGTCGCGTTGACGAACTTATGAGAATAATTAAACTTGTTTTTTTAATATCTCGAACAATTTCAATTTAATAACTTATCTAAGACAAAATATACTACTACTATACTACTGCAGTCCCCTACCACGAGTTTACGAGGCAGTAGTCGCTAGCGCCTCCGTAAATTATTTCTATGAAAACTTTGAACAGCTCCTCTACTGGTAACTAACGGAACTAAATTTTCCAACCAAAAGCGTTACAGATTTCGATATGTATATTATCAAACTCATAGCAGCCATGAGGCTATATTACTACATGAGGTTACAGTCCTAGCTAAGACCTGTAGGGTTACTCTCGGAGCTCGATTCATGCAATATTGCAAATTGGAATCGAGTATGTCAGATTAGGTACTCTTGAACACAATACTGGCGAATTATAAACATTTAGTTAATAGTAAACAATAAATTATTTTATCAGATTTGTTGCATTTATTTGTAACTAAGTGTTAATAATCCGCTAGTACAGTGTTCAACCCTACTGATGTTATTTCCAAATACTGCTGACTCAATCTATTGTACTGACCTCTCTTTCGTTTTGGTTTTGATAATTGACATGACAAGATTCTCTAAAAATTAAGTTCCGGTACATTAGAGGGTGTCGGCACTTTTGTGATAATGACATTAGTTCTTTGTAAGAGTGCAACCTCCAGGAGTCCAGGAGCTTAACGATAGCAACTCATGGCAAGTACTACTTAGTAACCAGACAACTGTTATTTTTCAAAATACTAAGAAAATGTCTTAGCAACAAAACTTTGGTAAGCCTGTTTCTTACTGTAGATAGGTTATTAAAATTGAACATTAATGGCATGCTTCCGAAATGCCTTTCGAAATTTAACGCTAGTTGTATTACAACAAGAATGAAACAAAATATAATAATTAGATCGATGAATTCAAATTATCATTCCGATTATTTTTGTTATTTTTAGGTCCAACTATTTACCTATCATCTTAACAGGAGATTTTAATTCAACTCCAGAAAGCGCAGTCATTCAACTTATTGATAATGGTCGAATCAGGTAACTCACATTATTTATATTTTTCGTTATCTGCATTTTTTGGAATTCCGTCTTATACATAATTTTCTTAATTAACTGTTGTACTTTGCCACAATACACTTGGTTACAATTTAGTCAAAGGATTTCATTTTTCACAGCATCAGGGCTTCAGGGCTTTACAGTTAAAGATAAATAAATCTAATTCAATTTAAGCCTTCAGTATTTGCTTGTTGGGTTGCTGTGAAAAATGAACTGGTTGGTCAAATTGTAATTTGTGTATAGTGAATAAGCGCAAGTAATATTTAAAAAGTTTTGATACTTATGCGTGTTTCGTATATTTACCACTGAGAGACCATTGATGCCTAAAACCACCGATTTTCCGTGCATTTTTTTGATTTTTAATATAATTTTAAGTGTAATAAATAACAAATACAACAACAATAAATATTTTGAAAAGGGACCAGCGGGGCTATTCAGTATCTTTTTAGTGATGATCGCTGGATAAAGTGTACATCAAATAGCTGTCAAATGACGTGTTTTATATTTGCTATCTTCTGTAAGCAATAAAAAATTTCTGTGAGTAATAGAAATACAATAGAGATAGCAAATAGAAAACACGTCATTTGACAGCTATTTTAAGTACACTTTACCCAGTGATCATCACTAAAAAGATACTGAATAGCCCCACTGGTCCCTTTAAAAGTACATAAGTATTGTACAATTTATCTGGATAGAAAAAAAAGCATCAAAAGCTTTAGCTTTAGCATCAAAAGTGTATGGAAAAATAGTTGAAAGGAGGATGCAAGGGATGTCCGATGGAACATTGTGGGAGGCTCAAGGCGGTTTCAGGTCTGGAAGAGGATGTACGGATCAAGTGTTTTCACTCCGCAACATTGTAGAGAAGCATCTGGCTGTTGGTCAGAAGGTTTTCTGCGGTTTTGTGGATCTCGAAAAAGCGTTTGATAGGGTTGTACGTAAGGACCTTTGGGACATTTTGCCAGATTATGGGATAGTCGGGTCCCTGCTGCGTGCGGTGCAGTCAATGTATTTAG